>BQNB010050124.1:0-39881 GCA_026074375.1 Tanacetum coccineum | reverse complement strand
CTTTTGGAATGTCCTCCTCGGAAAATGACTCGTCACTTAAGGTAAAATCTTCATCGATATCGAAGAGAGGGTTGGAGAAAGTTAAAAGCTTCCCAAGCAATCCTAGCCTTCCATTGGTTCTTGTACACCATCTCAGCCATTGATGGGGTCTCGGGTTGAGTGATTGCCAAGTGGGCATGGGTTATAAGGGCAGGGTAAGTGGGGAAAGGGTATGGGTGAGCTGGTGGGTGTACTAGGGAAGTGGTTTGGGAGTGAAACCGTGGGAAAGGGAGGTTTGGGTTTTGGCGGTAAACGGGTTGAGTACAGGGGTGGGTTGCAGGGTTTAAAAGGGAAGTTTGGGGAAGGGGCAAAAATGGCCCCTCATCTTTCATTCTCTTTTCATTTTCTTTTTAAGCCCTTTTTCAGTTATAACAAAGTTTGGAAAGTGACAGTTATGGCCCCTCTGGTTTTATAACAAAAGAATAAAGAGAGGTTTTGGCAAATTGCAAAAATGGTCCCTCTGGTTTTATAACAAAAGAATAAAGAGTTTTGGAAAATTGCAATTTCAGTCCCTCTTTTAGTTTAAATCATTTTTCTTTTATAAAACACTTTAAAAAATGACAATTCTAGTCCCTAAGGTTTTGTAAAAAGGTTATTGGGCCAGTAATGGGCTTGGGTTTGTGTATTGGGCCCAATTGGGTGTGTGGGCTTGGGTTTGTGTATTGGGCCCAATTGGGTGTGTGGGCTTGTATTGGGCCCAATTGAGTGTGTCTGGGCCCAATAAGGTTCAGGTGGGTTTTGTGTGTACAATGGCTGAGATTGGCTGTAACTGGGCTAGGATTGGGCCTTCAAAGTCTTCACAGTTATACTATTGGGCTTTCCCGGCCCATCAGATGGGTTAAGATTGCATCTAATAGTATTCTTCAGTTCCGGCTCCGGTTTGACTGCTGATTCTTCAGTATTGACTCTGACTTTGGTATTTTTGGACTTTGGCCTTGATTCTGCACAGTCTTTTCCATTCCATGCTCAGTTTTGTCATTTTGGCTTGGTTTTCTGTCTTTTTGATGATATCCACTTCCTGCACAATACAAATGCAAAACAAACATATATTTGGCAGTTTTTGTCTGTTTTTGGTCATTTAAGCTCGTTTTTGAAGGTAAAAGATATGTGTAATTAAGCACTTATCAAACACCTAGTAAGTGATCTAATTCTTTTGCTAGATATTGAATGAAACACATAAAAGGAGTTTCTCTAATTGAAGAATTATCAAGAATTATTGTGGTAGGAGATTCCTTAGGTTTTCATGTTAGAGGGTGTAAAAAAACTCTCAAAAGAATGATCAACAAGATTGGCGTGAATATAGCTCATAAATGAACATTCGATCCATTAATAGCTGTGGTACAAAGAAATGGAGAAAATGTGTTTGGATTAAAGACTTATGTTTCAAGAATAACATTCATTTTCTTAGTATTCAAGAATCCAAAATGTCGCGCCTTGGAACCTTTCGTCTTAAATCCATGTAGGGTAATTATACTTTTGATTTTGTGTGTCGTATGGATCATGGTAGATCGAGAGGCCTGATTTATCTGTGGGATCTGAATTCCTTTATTAAATATGATATATGGTGTGATGACGCTTTTATTATTATGAAAGGGCATTCGAGAAATACAGTTGATGATTGTTATATGATAAACATATATGGTCCTTAAGACTTGTTGGCCAAAGCTGTTTTGTGGAATAGAATTGGTGATTTTATGCATCAACATGCTGCTAAATATATCATTTTTGGAGACATGAACGTTGTTTGTAATGAAAATAAAAGGAGTGGTTATTTTTTTCTCTACAGGATGTAGATAACTTCAACTCTTTTATAGATAATTCTGGTTTGATTAACCTTCCTTTGGGTGGTCGTCTTTTCACTTGGATTAACAAAGCTGGAACCAAGCTGAGTAAACTCGATCGATTCTTAATATCAAAAGAGGTAGATAAGGCTTTACCTGATGTTTGTGTTACTGCCATTGATCATTTGTGGTCGGATCACAATCTCATTCTTCTTCATGTCTCTAAATCTGACTTTGAACCTACCCCTTTCATGCTTTTCCATTCCTAGATACTTTGTGATTCATTTGATGAAGTTATCAAAACGAAGTTACCTAAATTAGAGGAACATAACTTTGGAAGGAAGCTCTTATCTCATGAAAAATTTCACCTCCTGAAAGCTAGAATTAAGCAATGGCTGATTGAAACTAAAACTTTTGATGGTGTCACTAAACATGATAACTTGCAACTATGGGTTTCAAAAAAGCAGACCGACCCGAACCCGACCTGACCCTATTTGGGTCGAGTCACTCGGGTCAAAAATCTTATTCGGGTCAATTCGGGTCAACCCGACTACCTCGAGTTCTAAATAGGGCCGGGTATCAGGTTGAAATGTTTTGGCTAACTCGGGTTCGGGTCAACCTGATTGACCCGAATAAAGATTTTTTTTTTTTTGATATAAATTATAGATTTTCTATATAAAAGAGAAAAAGTTTTTTTTTGTCATTTTACTCAAATTCGGGTTGACCCGACCCGAATCGGAGTTGACTCAACCGGAATTAACCCGAACCTGAGTAACCCGAGTTCAAATAGGGTCGGGTTTGGGTCTAGAATTTTTTGAGCTTTGACCCGAACTGACCCGATTGACCCGAACCCGACGGACCCGACCCGATTCACACCCATACTTGCAACTTATCAAGACTATAGAAGAGAAAATTGAAGCGGGTTCTGCGAATGATGACGAGCGTGATTCTCGTACTAAGTTACTTCAAGAGGTGGACAGATTAAATACTTTTGAATCCTTTGATCTTTTTAAAAGGTGCGTGAAAAATGGGATATCGAAGGTGACGAGAAGTCCAAATTTTTTCACCGGCTGATAAAGCAAAAAAGGAGAGCTCAAATGATTCACGGTATCATGAAAGTAGGTGTTTGGATTTCGGATCCTCCTCAAATTAAGGAAGAGTTTCTCAAGTTTTTTAAAGAAAAGTTCAAAGATCATGATCCGAATATGGATTTCCATCCGGTTACTAACTCTTCTGGATTATGTGCTCTTGACCGTGATAGCTTGGAGATTCTAGTTTCTTTAGAAGAAGTTAACAATGCGGGTTGGGATTGTGCTCCCGGCCTCGATGGGTTCTCTTTCGCTTTTCTGAAAAAAATATTGGGATTATATTAAAGTTGACATTTTAGAGTATGTCAATATTTTTCTTGATACTGGTTCGTCACCCCATGGATCTAATTCTTCTTTCTTCACTCTCATTCTAAAGGTTAGCAACCCTATATTCATCAAATATTTTTGTCCCATTTCTCTCATAGGCATTCATTACAAAATCATAACTAAAATTCTAGCTAATCGGCTAGCCAAGGTGATTGATAAGATTGTTAGTCACGAACAATCGGCCTTCATACCTAGTCGTCAAATTCTTGACGGCCTTCTTATTCTTTGTGAGATTGTTGAATGGTTTAAAAAAAGAAGAAAAAGTTGTTAATTTTCAAGGTTGATTTTGAGAAAGGTTTTGACTTGGTGAGCTGGAAATATTTAGACTTTTTCCTTCTTAATCTTGGCTTTGGCTCTAAATGGTGTTCTTGGATTAGAGCTTGTTTATCCTCATCCCGGGCTTCGGTTCTCGTCAATGGAAGTCCTACCTCGAAATTTTCTATCAAATGTGGCCTCAAGCAAGTAGATCCTCTCTTGCCTTTTCTTTTTATTCTTGTTATGGAGGGGTTGCATAACGCTCTCTACCGCGGTTATCTCAGGTCTTATAAGAGGCGTCAAATTCAGTGATCCTGAAGTAACTATATCTCATCTATTTTATGCCGACGACGTGCTTATCACTACCGAATGGAATGCTAATGATTTAGACAATATCAATCGTGTTTGACAGGTCTTTTACTTAGCTTCGGGTTTAAAAATTAACATTCAGAAATATAATGTTTATGGCATTAGGGTTTTGGATGTCGATGTCTCTTCCATGTCCAGTAATTCTAGATGTGCTTCAGGATCCTTTCCTTTTACTTATCTTGGATTACCCATTGGTTCTAATATGAGTTTGACATCGAGTTTCAAGTTTTATTGGACAGGTTTCAATCAAAGTTATCTTTGTGGAAGGCTAATCTCCTTTCTATAGGGGGCCGTTACACCTTAATAAAAGATGTTCTTGGTAGCCTCGGTATATATTACTTCTCAATCTTCAAGGTTCTTGAATCTGTTATAATCTCCTTGGAAAGATCCCGACCAATGCTTTTTAGGGAGGTTCTCACGAAGCTAGAGAACTAGCTTGGATTAAATAGAAAAATGTCCTCTCTTCTTATGATAAACGCCGGTTTAAACATAGGTAGTCTTAAAGCTTTTAACCTCACCCTTCTCTAGAAGTGGCGTTGGAGGTTGTTATCGCACAAGAACGCGCTCTGGGTTAAAGTTATCAAAGCTTTACATGGCCAGGAAGGTCGCTTTGATAACAATGGTTGCATCTATAATGGTACGTGGGCTAGAATTGTTGGTTCCTCTAATTTTCTACACTCGAATAACATTATTCCTAATAGTTCCTTTCGTTTCCAAGCGGGTTGTGACACGCGTATCCGTTTCTAGAAAGATACTTAGGTAGGAGATTCTACTTTTTATATTAGATATGATAGGCTATACCGATTGGAGAGTGAAAAAGATTGTATTATTATTGACAACATTGACCATGGCCAATGGTGTTAGAATTGGTCGAGGCGTAACCCTGGAGCTCGAAATTCTACTGATTTACTCGAAATGATTTTTGAATAGTTATACAAAAATTAAAGAAGTTAAAGATACTTGTGTGTGGTCATTGGGAACTGATGGAAATTTTTCTGTAAAATACGCTCGAGGCATTATTGATTCAAAGATTATCCCTTCTTTGGCTACATCGACAATTTGGGACAAAAACATTCCTCGAAAGGTCAATATTTTTATTTGGAGACTGATATTGGATCGCTTGCCTCATAAGTTGAATTTTTCTTCCCTTGGTATTGATATTCAGGCGATCTCTTATCCATCTTGCAATGGTAACGTGGAATTTTAAAATCATATTTTTTAAGTGTAATATTACCAAGTACATTTGGATGCTTTTTCCTAAATAGTGTGATATTTCTTTTCCTCATTTTACTTCGTATGAGCATTGGAAATGTTGGTTTACTTCATGGCAGGTGGTTAAAGAGAAGTCTCGGCGCTTATCAGTTATTTTTTCTTTTTCTCTTTGGTGGCTTTGGGAGTATCGTAACAGTGTTACTTTTCATTCACATCTGATGAGGAAAAGTGACATTTTCGACAACATTCGCATTTTCTCGTATTCTAGGCGTCATCATAGGAGTCACATAATCTGCAATTGGATTGACTGGTTTAAATCCCTTATGCTTCTCTCGAGTAAAGGTTTAGGATGACGTTTGTTTTTATCCTCTCGTGTTCCCCAAGGCTTGTTTGAGGTTGCAAATGCTCCAAAGTGAAAACCGATGGCTCGGCCTCCGTGAGAAGGATTTTTCTCTTATCATGTATAGGCAAGAGTTTTTCATTTATTTATAGCCCTCGCAGTTAAAGCCTTGGTAAGATGCTAGTCTAGGTTTTTTGCTTGTTTCTGGTATTGTATTTGTACTTTTCTGGCTTTCAGCGCATTGCTAGTAGCCTTTTATTAATATATTTATCTTTTTCCGTTTAAAAAAGGTAAAAGTTGACGAGGCATTGTGGTAGCGGTGAAATGTTTGGTCACCATTACAACCAGTCTTTTAACTTACTATTGGTCACTTAGTCACTTACACACCCAAGAGGGTTGTTAGACCCACGCTTTACTATAGGTGTTTAATCATATCTCGTTGTGACATGATGAAATTAGTAAAAATATATATTTAACTAAAGGTTGATTTGTTTATATTACAAAGCTTAAAAGGACATAAAATAGAGAGTTTATGTATGAGTTAGTTTTTTACATTACTAATTTAAGACGATGCAACATAAGAAATTCAACAAGATTCTTGGGTGTTCGTGCGCTGATGCGTATTTTCTTTTGAAATATATTTTTACCAACTCTTAAATTTATAAAACTCGATCTACCTAACAATGCACTAACGGACAGAGAACCCGATCGTGGGTAGTACAGAATGGTAAATCCGAGGTCGTCCCAAGAGCTAAGTTGTAATTAGTTTTAATTTGAAATGTCACATTTTAGAAAATGGTTTTTAAATAGATTTGAATTGAATTTAAATTAAAAATAAATAAATAACTAAAAATAAAAGGCTTTGGAGATATCAAGAGAGAAAACGTGCTAACCTAGTTACTTTATTACTACTGTTATGAAAACGCTTTCATGTGCAATGTTAAACTATGGTTTCATTAGTGGTTTCTAAGGTCGATAGACTTGAATATGCATATGTAGTCTATCTTATACTTCCTGCGATTCCGAATTAGTCCTAAATCGTCTGGGAAGTAGGTTATCCAGGTTGCAGTGATTAATCTCAACTATTCTCAAAACTTATCTAATAACATATGCAGATTATTAACCCCCTCTGAAAGAGTTCCTGTGCTTTTTAAGTATTTCGAGTGATAAGTGCGGTGACCGGTTAGTTCTTACACTAGGTAAGGAGTTAGTGATCCTCCCTAGTACCCGTTGGATCCCATATTGACTAGTTAATCTAATAATGAGGCAAGCCAGGTCCAAACCACCCGTACTAACAAAACCCAGGGTTACATGATAGTCAAGGAATATCTAACGAAACCATAATCTAAAAGGAAACAATCATAACAACAGTAAATTCATAACTAGGCCAGCACTTTAGTGCTTAGCCGCTCATAGTAAAGGAAACACAACAAGAAATAAAAGAAATCATAGATCAAAAACTCATAATTCTTACAGTATTCATATTTGAACGATTAAATACAAAAAGTAAGTGAAGTGTGATCTCCCTTGGACTCCAGGTGGAATTCTTCAAAGGTTGGAAGCCTTTGTCGCCTCTCCAATTGGTTGTGGAGGAAGTGATGTCGGAATAGCTTGAATGAGGCCTCTATTTATAGGTATCGAACCTGTTACGGCGTAACCAATAAAGGTGTTACGCCGTAACCATCTTACACGGCATTTCATATTTAAGCAGCTGTTACGGCGTAACCAGATATGGTGTTACGCCATAACCTTTAAATAATGTCCATAAGTACGTAATCTTCATTCCATATTTAGGGATCTTCATGGTTACGGCGTAACTAGATAAGGTGTTACGCCGGAACTCTAACTTTTGCAAGATTTCCTTCCAAATACATGGTTACGACGTAACTAGATATGTTGTTACGCCATAACATTGTCTTTGATCTTCGTACTTGCTTAATATATGTTATGGCGTAACCAGATATGGTGTTGCGCCGTAACAATCTTCAGAAAATTACACTTTAGGTCATTTTTCCCTTGTTTCTTGTCACTTTCCTGCATTTCACCTAAAAACTACAAAATAATAGAAAATATATCGTTTTCGAGTGTTAGTGAAACATTTGCAGGTAATTTAGGGGGTAAAATGTTACTAAAAAGTATTAAATATTTGATGTTATCAAATACCCTCGACTTGACTTCTGCTTGCCCTCAAGTTGAACCTGTTAAAATATTTTATAAAAAGATTTTTCGAGAGTAAATTCAAGAAATAAATCTATAAAACACTTATGCTAGAAAACATCAAAGCCGAAAACCTCATAAAAAGGGGATAAAAAGTCACTCAGTTCTCCACTAGTCTAAGTGTTTCATTTTCAGGGTGATCGCTCAATTGCACAGTCATAGCATGTATTCTATTATAAGCTTGGAAAGTACACAAATCTGCACCAGTTAGAATTAAGGTTTAAATAATTCTTGAAGGCAACAAGGGTAATATGATTTAAAGGGTGATAAAGGGTTAGGATAAACATGGGATACACATTTAATGGTTGTTAATATAAAAACACAAAACAAATAGTCTAAAGAGATCTAAGGTTGTCATAACTAACTACTGTCCATCCATAAGTCCAAGAGTTTAAGTCCGAAAATTTGATCTTCAATTATGGGCTACTAGCTCCATTCTTCATAATTACTGAGATGGCTTTGGTGCAATAATGGGCTACTAGCTCTATTTTTATTTTGACTTTATTTGCACCATTTTTTCATTCTTTAGCGCATGGGTGACTTTTAATTGCACCATCTTTCTCTTCATTTTATTCCTTTAGAACATGCAAATGCTACAGGAGTTTATATCTTTATATTATTGCCCCTGCAGTATTTGATATTATATGCACACCCCCCACTTGAGATGAACAACATCGAAAGTGATGGTATAAGGGGTCTTTTATAGATCATAACTGATTGGTCTTCAACGAATGCATAAAATTTTCGTTTCTATTTCCCCGAACCATGGACTTAAGTGGCTAGAAATTTCAAAACAAAGATAACCATAGACTACAGGGTAGGTTAAGGCGAAAGGGTGTAACGATACATATAACATTGGGTGAAAAACATAGATTGGTTTGACAAAGGTGATCTAGGGGTATTTTGCACTCATAATAAGTGCAAAAAAGGGTTTATCAAGGGAGGTCAACAAGCAGTGTAACAAGTCGATAAACACACACATATAGGCTATTTGGGTGACTTCCTAAGTGTTGCCTTCTTGAACTATCTATTCCTGCTAATCAATTACCGGCACACTCAATATTTTGATGGATTTTTGAATAATATAATGGAAACGGAATATTAGGCTTAAATCTCACCAAGTAATAATAAAGGGTAATGTGCATTCGGCAAAGATTAATTCTAGTTATTTAAGAAAAATTTGTCAAATTGGCATAATTTTTAAAGAAAACTAGAAAATCGAAGGAAAACATACGTCAAGTATTAATTCTACTCCCATCCCCCTACTTGATTTGTGCAATGTCCCTATTGCACATTAAGGAAATGAAATAAAAAAAGAAAGAGTAGAATTAAGACAAGAAACTCCCTGAGCATTGCTTTGAGATTTTAAATTTTGGCAGAAATCTTTTAGATTATCTTCGTTTTCCCACAAGCTCTTTATCCCCATGTGATCACAGAAACAAACTCAAGTATAAAATCGTTCTAAAAGAATTATGAAGTGTACAGGAAATACAAACCTAATTCACTTTCGTAGGAATCACAGTTGCATTTAGCATCACTTGGTGACCTAAGTGGACGAGTTTAGTCTCGTGAAGGCTTACAGAGAACATACCCACAAAGTCTATTTACGTATACAAGGTTTAGACATGTTTAAAACATTTTAAGATTTCAGGAGGAGGTTACGGCGTAACCGTGGTGGTTACGTCGTAATCAAGTGGTAAAATTTTTAAGTTTTTAAAGGTGTTACAGTGTAACCATAAACTGGATTACGTCGTAACTACAGTGGTTACGGCGTAAACTAAAGTTGTTACGCCGTAACTGCTGCATATTCAGCAAGGTTATCACATGATTATGAGTCAAGCCAGTCTCGATAATTACCTCCTAGCTTCTGAATCCTGCAAAATAAGGTAAGAAACATACAAACCAACTAATATGTAGAATGAAAGATAGTCATGGGGTGCCTCCCACAAAGCGCTTGTTTTTGTTTGAGTCACGAGCTTAACTCCACCCTTATTTGCCAAGTAATAAGGTGTTCATTCCCTCACTTGAAATTTAGTGCGAGTGAGAGTAGCAATGAACACCATGATTTGCTAATGGTTAGGGGAATGACAAATTAAAACTATACTGCTGCTGAGATTTCATTTCCCTTGATGATTGGCTCACTTGGTGTAGTAATTTCCGAATGAAGGTCTCACAATCATATGTCTTTATAACAGGTTATCATATTCCTTTTCGGCAACCCTTGTAATATTAGAAAATTCCTCCTCGAATTTGTTTAATTGCTTGTTAGACATATGATTTGTAGCCGGTGCTATGTAATCGTCTTCAGGTGGTGTGATGTGAACCATCTGAGGAGTCAAAGGTTGCATTATGCTATCATTTAGAGGAATATCATAATCCTATTCCTTTTCCCTTATAATTTTATCCTTATCATGGACTGGTCCTAGTGGTATATATGGTTTCACTACTGGTTTAAGGTTGGGTAAAGTGTGTATGGTAGGTGTTAGAAACTGCCTTAGCCTTCTACATCCTTGCTTGTAATGTCCCAATCGACATCCATGTCCCTTTCATCTTTATGAGCTTTCGCATTATGAATTTCCTCAGGATTTCCAATCACTCGAACGGTTTCGCGAGTTCTGTAAGGGCTACCCATTTGTTCCTTCAAATGTCCTAGAAACGGCGTAGGTGGTAAGTCACGAGGAACCGGCTCCTTTATGTTTTCCTTACCTATTGTTGTTATTGCCTTGACTTTTTCTCCTGTATTAGTGAGGACTTTATGGGTTAATTGGTAAGATTTTTCCTGTAGGTTCTTTGTTCTAGTTTTAAGTGCCCTTATGTTCTATTCTGTGTTTTCAAGGATCTTCCTCATTCTTTCATCATCCGCGGTCTGTTTTTTAATTTTGTCTTTGTAAAATTTGATGATGGTTTCTTTCAAGGATTCCATATATATTTCATGCTTGATTACCTCGTCCTCTTTTTTGAGAGGGTACTCCTTGGTTAGATGTTTCCCTTTGAAACTTTCATGAATGACATAAATGTTGTCCAAGACATCATTGATTCTTTCCCTAGTGGTTGTTTCATCATACCAGTCATGCGAATGGTCTGCCATGACTTGTATTGATTCTAGGGCTTGTGTTGGTGTCATTCGAGGAATGAACCCTTTAGAGTTAAGAATTTTGCGGGTGGAGATGTCTAATCCAGTGTAGAAGATATGAACCTTCTGTTAACAGTTCAGATCGTACAACGGACATTGGTAAAGAAGATCATTGTATCTTTCCCAAGCATTATACTATGTCTCATCCCTCTCTTGCTTGAAATTACGGATTTCTTCTAATTTCTTGACAGTTATGAAAGGGTGACATTATCTCCAAATAAATTATTTTTTAAGGAGATCCCATGTAGTGATTGACCCTGCTGGAAGCCTGTCTTTCCATCTCAAGGCTCGTCCCTTAAGTGTAATTGGAAATACAATAAGCATAATTGCATCGTGAGTGACGCCAGGGAAGTGGAAGAGATCCACAATCTCTATTACCGTACGCACATGTTCGTAAGCGTCTTCATCATCGATGCCTAAGAAAAGTTTGAGTCTTAATTTTCTCATAAAGTTTGCATTTATCTCAAATTCGACGTCATCGCCAATCTTAGGGTTCACTATGCCTGGTTTAATGTCATCTGGAATCAAAGTTATGTATTGCTCTATGGTGAGAGCGATGATGTCTACATCATCTTTCATATCTAAAAACTTATAAGAAAAACTAGCAGAATATATTTACAAAAGGAAATATATACAGAAATTCAAATTATTACTAAATTTTAACTCCCCGGCAGCGGCGCCAAAAACTTAATGCATATTTTCTTTTTAAATATATTTTTACCAAGTCTTAAATTTATAAAACTCGATCTACCTAACAACGCACTAACGGGCATAGAACCGGATCGTGGGTAGTACAGAATGGTAAATCCGAGGTCGTTCCAAGAGCTAAGTTGTAATTAGTTTTAATTTGAAATGTCACATTTTAGAAAATGATTTTTAAATAGATTTGAATTGAATTTAAGTTAATAAAATAAATAACTGAAAATAAAAGGCTTTGGAGATATCAAGAGAGAAAACGTGCTAACCTAGTTACTTCATTACTACTCTTATGAAAACGTTTTCCTGTGCAATGTTACACTATGGTTTCATTAGTGGTTTCTAAGGTCGATAGACTTGAATATGCATATGCAGTCTATCCTATACTTCTTGCTATTCTGAATCAGTCCCAAATCGTCTGGGAGGTAGGTTATCCAGGTTGCAGTGATTAATCATAACTATTCTTAAAACTTATCTAATAACCTATGCAGATTAGTAACCCTCCTCTGAATGAGTTCTTGTGCATTTTAAGTATTTTGAGTGATAAGTGCGGTGACCAATTAGTTCCTACACTAGGTAAGGAGTTAGTGATCCTCCCTAGTACCTGTTGGATCTCATATTGACTAGTTAATCTAATAATGAGGCAAGCCAGGTCCAAACCACCCGTACTACCAAAACTCAGGGTTACACGATAGTCAAGGAATATCTAACGAAACCATAATTTAATAGAAAACAATCATAACAGTAAATTCATAACTAGGCCAACACTTTAAGTGCTTAGCCGCTCATAGTAACAGAAACACAACAAGAAATAAAAGAAATCATAGATTAAAAATTCATAATTCTTACAGTATTCGTATTTGAACGATTAAATACAAAAAGTAACTAAAGTGTGATCTCCCTTGGACTCCAGGTGGAATTCTTTGAAGGTTGGAAGCCTTTGTCGCCTCTCCAATTGGCTGTGGAGGAAGTGATGTCGGAATAGCTTAAACGAGGCCTCTATTTATAGGTATCAAACCTGTTACGGCGTAACCAATAAAAGGTGTTACGCCGTAACCATCTTACACGACATTCCATATTTAAGCAGCTGTTACGGCGTAACCAGATATGGTGTTACGCCGTAACCTTTAAATAATTTCCATAAGTACGTGATCTTCATTCCATATTTAGGGATCTTCATGGTTACGGTGTAACTGGATAAGGTGTTACGCCGTAACTCTAACTTTGGCAAGATTTTCTTCCAAATACATGGTTACGGCGTAACCAGATATGTTGTTATGCCGTAACATTGTCCTTGATCTTCGTACTTGCTTAATATATGTTATGGCGTAACCATATATGGTGTTGCGCTGTAACAATCTTTAGAAAATTACACTTTAGGTCTTTTTTCCCTTGTTTCTTGTCACTTTTCTGCATTTCACCTGAAAACTACAAAATAATAGAAAATATCTCGTTTTCGAGTGTTAGTGAAACATTTGCAGGTAATTTAGGGGGTAAAATGATACTAAAAAGTATTAAATATTTGATGTTATCATGCGCTATGTCGGGATGGTTTTTGTTAGCATCGATATTCGTGTAAATTTCTTTTTGTAAATTAAACTCGGGATTTTGGATATATAATAATGATATGCTCTCAACTACGACACCAAGAATACAAAATTACAAAGTACAAAGTTGATAATAAAACATTAAGAAATTAAGGTACAAAATTGGAAATAATAAATTCTAAAAAGCAAAAGTTTTGGTAACAATCAACACACCGGGTTCAACAATCAAATGTGGAGGCTCGCTAAGTGCTCGTTAATGCACCGACTACCTCATTCGCTAGCGATTCACTAATTAAGTGGTGATCGTTATAATGCAAGAGTTTGAATTTTTTGACCTCACTTTTTTATTTAAATCTTTTATACGCTATATTTTTAAACACTTTTTCACTTTATATAAACCTCTTTATACAATCATTTTAACACACAAACTAAACACTTTCACTTCCAATTTCACACAAACTAAAATAATGAATCTGAATGAGTAAGAAAGCTTTTCTAATTCTGATGATGAAAGTGACTTTTTCTTTATGACAAAAGCTATCGAGTATCATCAATCGCTGCAAAAAGAAAGTCAAAGTTCAACCCCTTCGAAATTCTATATACTGTGACTATGACGATCCAGAAGAACGTTTGATGCGCGACTATTTTGGTGATCATCCAAAATATCCGGAGTACGCTTTTAGACATCGTTATCGTATGAATAATAAACTATTTTTAGAAATAATCAAAGTTTTATCTTCTTATAATGTCGATCCGCTTTCTGAGCATTTTAAATTCTTTAAAGTCTGACCTAATTTTACAGGTCTAACGAGTTTTAGTGTTATTATGAAATGCACTTTTGACATACGCCAATTGACATATGACACATCACCTAATGCATTTGACGAATATTTACAAATGGATGAACATTGTACACGCAATTCTCTAAATTTTTTTACTATGTGCATCACTGATTTGTACATGCATGAGTTTTTACGGAGACGGGACTTTAAAGACATCCAAAATTATACGCTACACATAAGAGGGTTCATGGGTTTCCGAGAATTCTTGAAAGCATTGAATGTATGAATTGGGAATAGACAAAATGTTCGAAAACACGACACGGCCAATTTAGAAGAGGTGATAAAAAATATCCAACTACAATGCTTGAAGCTGTTGCTTCATACGATTGTGGATTTGGCATCTTTTTTGGTGTAGCGAGTGCGAATAACAATCTAACCATTTTAAATAATCCTCTGTTAGTTGACGACCTTCTTCATGAAATCGCCCAAGTGGCTCCGTTTGAAGTAAATGGAGTTACATATGAAAAATGGTATTACCTAGCTGACGTCATATACCTATAGTGAGAAACATTTTTCAAAAATCCTTTAGGGTTGCACGAGACGAAAAACAAGAAGTTTTTAAACGACAAAAAGAAAGTGCAAGAAACGATGTCGAACGAGCTTTTAGTGTTTTCCAAGGAAGTTGGGGAATTATACAACATCCGACGCATTCTTACCATATCAACAAGATATGAAGAATCATGTCTACTTGCATCATATTGCATAATATGATTTTGAAAGATTAAAAGTCTACAATAAGTGAATTCAACAAGATGTATATAAGTCCGCAATCAACTACACAACGTACTTGGGTCGACAGATGTGAAGTACAATAGAGGAAAAACAAAGAATTACGTGATAAACAAACACACAAAATTCTTCGATGAAATCTTATGGAGCGGCTTTGGCAACGACATCAACAACAAAATTAGTTAATTGATAAGTTAATGTATTTTTATATATTTGTATTTAAAAAAAATCGTATTTTTCTTAAAATTTTGTATGTTCTTTTTTTAGTTTCCGTATTGTAATTTGTAGTTTTATTTAAATGAATGAAATATTAGTTGTTTTTAAAAAATGTAAAAGAAAAAAATTTGTGGTTCTAAAAAATGTAAGTTAGATGTAGTTAGTGAGGAAGATGTTTTTGGATTAATTAAGTTAGACGCATGTTAGATCGAAAAAACAAATATGATGCTGAGAAGGTAGTAACTTTAAGTTAATGCATCTGCACCTAATACTCAAAGAAAGATATGTTTAATGAGAGTTTGTATTTTTAGCAAAACTAAAGAGGGTATTTTGGCATTTACAATTAGGAAATACTTTTTCCGTCTTAATATAAGTGTTCAATTGACCTTTTGAGGTATTTTTTTTAACTTTAACCTTAAATATTTTTTTATGTTATATAATACTTAATGAAAATTATATCAGTGAAAATACATTTAAAAGCAAACCTATTCATATATTTTGCATCAAATATTATATAACAAACACAAAAATAGTTAAAGTTAAAGTTTAAAAAAATAATGTTTCAACAAGTAACAACATTTATTTTGGAGAAAAGTACGAAATTGGTAAAAAATCTAGAAAATGTCCCCATTGTGGTAACTTAATTTTCCTCTTCTCAAATTGGTCATGCTCTACTGCTCCACTGCTCAACTCCACACAATGCTCGACACGTGTCTCTTCTAAGTACGTGACTTTTTTTGTGGGGGTTTTTAGCTTAAATTGCGAATATACACTCATTCATTTAAATATAAATAACCAGATCATCACACTCTTATTTTCTTATCTCTTTTCTTTCTCTCCCTCCCTCTCTTACCATCACCACTATAGATCTTACCAATTTTTTTTACAAATCTTAACACCATATCACTATAATCAAATATAAATACGTAACAGCATATTCCAATGAGCAGCGACGACGAGCAGCAGCAGACTCCGACGAGCAACAAAAGATACCAGCGAGCAACATCAGATTTCGGAGAGTAGAACTGACCACAAAATAAGCTAAAAATAACATAAAAGTTTCGTTTCGAAAATGTGATTACACGTTCATGATGAATCAACATATCTATGTCGAACTCCATATAGTATTTTTCAATATTTCACTTCTACTCAGATGCTTGTGAACAGTATTAAGAAAAATGATAACATCAAATAGTTAATACTTTTTAGTATCAATTTTTCTATGAAAATGCTTATAATTATGTTATAAGTGTCTGAAAACACTGCTTAATCACTTATATTTAGTTTTCAGGATCAATACGAGCATTGGAGCAGAAGACATGGGATTTAGACGTGGGAATCAAGCAAATAAGTTAACTCAAGGCTAGTTACGGCGTAACGCCCTCTTAGGAGTTACGCCGTAACCAAGATTAACAAAGAGATGAGTCAGCATCAAGATTTACGGCGTAAACTCTCCATCACAGTTACGCCGTAAGCAGCATCATCAAAGAGGATGACTTATCCGAGTCATCGTTACGGCGTAACATAGACGACAAGGTTACGCCGTAACACAAATTAAGCCTGGAGAAAAGAAGCCCACGTAAGCAAGGTTACGGCGTAACATATACATAACTGTTACGCCGTAATAAATTTGGTACTTATAAATAGAGCCCTCATTCGACACTATCAACATCACTCCTTCTACGATAGTACCAAAGGGAGAAAAAGGGTTCCATAACTCGAAGAGATCCACCAGAAGTCCAAGGGAGTCGTCACTAGATAATATTTTTGTAATCAATCGTCCAAAACGCATACTGTAAGGATTATGAGTTTTCTATCTAAGATTTCTTTCGTTAATTCTTGTTGTACTGTTACTATGAGCGGCTAAGCACTTCTAGTGCTGGCCTAGCTATGTAATTACTATTGTTATGTTAAAATGTTTCCTATTTGATTATGGTTTTATTAGATATCCTTATAGCCTTTCATTAGTCCCTGGGTTTTAGTAGTGTTGAGGGTGGCTTAGATCCTGTTAGTTCTGTTATTAGGCGGACTAGTTGAACATGGGATTAGCAAGGTACTAGGGTAGATTGGCACATATCCCTAGTGTAGGAATTAACCTGATTACCGCCTTTGCCACATTAAACACTTATAAAGCACATGAACTCTTTCAGAGAGGGTTAATAATCTAAATAGGTTATAGAATTGGTCTTAAAGATAGTTGGGGATTAATCACTGCAACTTGGATGCCCTACCTTTGTGAGTTGTAGGGGATTCAGGATCGCAGAAAGTATAAGGCAGACCTCAAATGCCAATTCGGGTATGTCGATATTAGAACCACTAATAAAACAAGTAATTAGACATTGCACAAGAAAATATACTCATAGCAATAGTAATGAAATAGCTAAGCTAGCACGCTTTTCTCCCTGATCACTTTTATCAATTTATTTTCTGCAATTTACTTTCCTGTTAAATTTCAAATCAACTCAAAACCATTTTCTAAATGTGACAAAATCAGATTAGAACTAGTTAAACTTAGCTCTTGGGACGATCTCGGATTTACCAACTACTGCACTACATACGACCGGGTTCTCTACCAGTTAGTGCGTGTATCGGTAGATGAGTTTTATAAATTTAAAACATGGCAATTAATTATTTTAAAACAATTTACGCATCAAGTTTTTGGAGCCACTGCCGGGAGGCTAAAATTAGTTATAATTTAATTTATTGTATTCATTTGTTTTATCACTAATTTTTATTTCTAAGCATTTCAGGAAGCAGAATGGCTGAGGGAGAGATTGATAACCTTACCATGGAGCAATACCTTGCATTGACTCGAGGGAACCAAGCACCGGGCGTGGTTAAACCCGAAATAGAAGGCAATGTGAATTACGAAATCAAAAGTCAATTCATGCGAGAATTAAGAGAGGACACCTTTTTTGGAAACAAGAATGACGATGCTCATGAGCATGTCGAGCAAGTTTTAGACATCGTAAGTTTATTCAATATTCCAGGAGTATCACACGATGCTGTCATGCTACGCGTTTTCCTCATTACACTCACTGGAGTCGCTAAAAGGTAGGTGGACAGACTTTCTTTAGGAACCGTCGATTTTTGGGATCTCCTTAAAAAAGCCTTTATCCAAAGGTATTGTCCACCATCCAAAATCACTAAGCAGCTTGAAGAAATCCATAACTTCAAGCAGGAAGGTGATGAAACTTTATACCAAGCTTAAGAACGATATAATGACTTGCTTTATAAATGCCCAACTCATGACATCAACAGCCATCAAAAGGTGAACATTTTCTATAATGGTCTCGGAACTATGAACCGCCAATTGCTTGACTCACATGAGCCAATTCCTGACATGACACCTGCTCAAGCATTAACGACAATCCAAACTATCACTGACCACTCCCAAAAGTGGCATGATGGTTCATTTAGCAGGAATATATATAGTAGTAGTAATGTTGAAGGAATCGCTGCTATTTTAAGCAAACTAGATAGCCTAGGTCGAGATATGAAGAAGCTTAAAGAGAACGTACACGCTATTCAAGTAGGATGTCAAACCTGCGGAGGAGCTTATCTTGACAAGGAATGTCCTCTCAACGAGGAAGTAAAAAGTATGGAAGAAGATAAATATGGCGAGTTCAAACGTCCTTCCCCTTTCAGCAAAGCTAAATATCGAGTAGGCCCACTTGGATACTACACTCGCATTGAGAACAGCCCGCCGTTTGGTGAAAAAAGGCCAAGCTTGGAGGAGCTTATGAGCAAGCACCTAAAAGAATCAACACGATGAAGAGCTGAGATAGAAGATTAGGTGAAGAAACTCCAGGAGAATGCAGAGATTAACACTCGAAATCAAAGCGCCTCTCTTAAAAATCTGGAAACCTAAATCGAGCAGCTAACAAAGGAATTTCACGCAAAAACTGCTAGTGAAGTAAACAATTCATCATTCGGCTAATGCAAGGCAGGTTTTGCCAACAAGGAGGGACCACTTGACAATACAATTAACGAACCCCACGAAGTATCTTTCGTTTCCAATAATAACATACATGCGGCTCAAGTGGAAGGTGTATCATCAAGAGTCTTGCCGTTCCAACTACCACCTAAAGAATTGAACCCAAGAAGTTTCACTCTTCCTTGCACCATTGGAAGTTTAAATTTTTATTCTATGGCAGATTTAGGCGCAAGTGTTAATGTCATACCCAAAACCATTTTTGAACATCTAAAACTAGCTAGACTTAAGAAAACCGACATGCTACTTGAAATGGTTGATATGATAAAAAGGGCCCCTATAGGAATAGTTGAGAACGTCTTTGTTAAGATCGATAAGTTTTTATTCCCATCAGATTTTGTGGTTATAGATATGATAAAAACAAGTAATGAAACCATGATTCTTGGGAGATCATTCCTAACAACCATTCACACCGAGATCGATGTCTTTAATAAAGAAATCTCCTTATGAATTGGGAATGACAGGGTTACTTTCGATATGGAGAGGAAAATTCATAATTTCACAACCCCTGTAGGAAAGGTTTATATGATAAACTCAATTCATAACGATGAAGCTTCTTCTAGTAGTAATGCACAGGTTTGAGAAATCTGACAATTTGCACAACTATGATAATTATATGCAGGATCGAAGTAGCAAGAAGACAAAGATACTTAAATCTAACACAAACATCCCTAGTGCACATTTATGCAAACCTGTTAAGAAAACTTGCAATGGAATACTCAAGGTTTTGCCTATATGTGACCCAACTATGAAGGCATGTAACGAGGGAAATGAAATCTATGAGATGGATAAAGAAGGACTTTTAAAATTTTAGTACTGCTACATTGATAGTGATAGGAAAAGCATAAAAGGGGGTGGTTTATCATTTCCTGAATTCCTCTTAGTAAGGTACGAGGAAGCCTAGGATAAAGATTTAATTTGGGACCATAGGTATGCGGAATGGTGCAATGAAAACTCCAGCCCAAACACGCCCACTTCAAATTTTACTTCGGTCTAAGATGATTTCAGCCCTAGACCAAAGGACTATCCTTTTAAGGATTGGTTATTAACAAAGGTAGGACACACAGACGTAAGTAAACCTGTAAAGAAAGCCCTACTAAAAACATGGCTACTTGATTGTTTTTAAGAAGAACTGGTGAAAGACCCGCGATCAAGAAGTTTTAACGACTACAAGTGGATGTTCGATTTAGAAATCGACCAACTAGATGACGAGTATGAACCAGGGATAGGAAAGAAAGGACATATGTGTCATACCCCAAGACGGGGCCTGAACGGAATACATGTCCGAGAGCGTGACGTCATAACAATCCGAACACAAAGCAATAAAGAACGACCACTAATCATGGACGTTTGAAAAAGTATACTCGTTGCATAAAAGAAAATTTAATTAAGTTTTACAACCGATCATATGAAAGTTAAATGTAGCGGAAGCATAATAAAGTTTGACAATGACAATGAGTATATAAATAGATAAGTCTTGAAATTGGCGAAGTCACATAACACATAGACTCCATTTAGCAACAAGAATCAAGCCAAGCTAAGCACCTGAGAAAACATGTTTAAAACATCAACATAATGTTGGTGAATTCTTAGGTTTAAGTTAATACAAGTATGGACCACAAGATTTCAAAACGTATGTGACTACTATAACAGATACAACATCACATAAAAAGTATTTACTGTTACGCTAAGCTCATGACACCGATGCTAATAACAAGGCATATCTTATCATGCCACATAGTATTCCTGCCCTAACTGGTGTCCCAAACCAAAGACCACCACAACGCACATCGACATGACATATATCCATTTATTCTTCGTTAAGTGGAACCAAAGCAGATAGGAATAATTAGTCCCAATAGATCTATTTACGCATTCGCGCTCACTTAACCAATCCAATTGGCCATAGGTGACTAACGGTTCATGATAGTTCGGGCAATAGTGGTTTGTAAGCAAACTTAGGCAACACATAAACATGTAAAACTCACGTTAAGAACTTGTGTCCAATTTTAAAAGCAAACAATGTTTCTCACCCCAAAGTATAAAGCATTTGAAAAATCGGTAAAACGTGGGGCTATGAACTCACCTTAAGCAAGTGGTGAATCGATAATCAACGAGGAAGAAATAAAGCCGAAAGGTCCTACACGCGACCTAAATAAATGACGCGTCTTAGGTAAACGAAAGATAACCGAAACTTGTACGACACGCTTTCAAGAGAAAAGACATCCATATGTGTTTGTGCTTTAGTTTGTTTAATAAAGTATGACTAAATAAAATTACAAAGTTTTTCGTTAAGTCTTGGCGTTCATCCAAAAATTACTACTTTTAGAAAGTTTCTATTTTAGGAAAGTTTTTAGTTTCAAGACGTTAATACCGTCCCCTATATTTGTTAAGTTTCCATATTTTCAAAATGCGCTAACTAACCATAATCGCTTAACTTCCAAGTCCGATCCGCTAAGTTTTACCAAACTTACTATTTTTAGTAACTTTATCGTTTTTCCTAAAATATGTTAATGACGTCTTCAAATGATGCTAATCTATATATATGTGTTACTATATGTTTCGCTAGAGTTTAGAAAGTCTAAAAATGTCCAAAAACCCCTTTTACTATTCACATCAGCACATTATTTATTTGGTTTTGTCGCTCAAAACCTTAAAACAATTTCGGGACAGCAAGCACTTTTTGTCAAAAACGCAACCAAAATCCACCCAAACTTCACAATAATGCCTAGTCTAGCCTAATCTCCGTTCACAACTAATCCACAACAAAACCACACATAAATCTAACCTAACCTCATCCTATCTATTGTTGCAATCCACTTTTCAACTCATCTCACCATAGCTTATAAAACAACAAACATAATACTTCCATTTTTATAAAAGTTGTCAAGTTACTTTTGTCATTTCTTTTTTTTAGAGTAACACAAACACATAGATTTTTAAACTTAAACAATATTCATAACAATAAAGGAAATAAAACAAGAGATGGGTCAAGGATGCTTACAAGAATGAAGACACAAGTAGAGAATCACAAGATCTATTCCCAAAATGACTAGATCTATAAAACCCACTTATAAAATTAGAAACCCTAATTTTATAATCTTGAGAAACCCTTGAAAATAAACCAACCAATACTTGAATCTACCTTAGGAACCCTTTGAAATGAACTTAAAATGTTTGGATCTTGAAGAAAATCAAAGAAAATGAAAACCCTAGAGAGGGTGTTTGTGCCGTGAGCAAGCAAGGGAGAAAGAGAGATGAGATGTGTGATTTTTAAGGCTATGAATGAGAATGAAACCCTAAGTTAGAGTATGCAAGGTATTTATAGGAAGGGATTAGGTTAAGAGTGACCATATGTAAAAGTAAGTAACCAACACACACCAAAGGTGTGTGTACACCTTTGCTCGGCCAAAACTAAGCCACAAGGACCATGGGTTCAAATTTTCTAGCTAAGGTTCAAGCAACATGGTCATGGTTTAAAATTACTAGTCAAATAGTCTAAGAATGTGTAAGTATCACATGCATGAGGTTACATGGGGAGGTTACACATGAGAGTGACACTCTCATGTGTCACTTTCTATGTTTACATGCACACAGTGCATGTTTCAAAATAAGATGCTAAATCTTTAATTTAGGATGCAAGGTGACATTTGTTGTAGTTTAGGCCTCCAACTTGGATAAGACAAGGAGGCGAACAAAATTTTTAACATTACAATGCTTGTCGGATGATAACTCGAGTTTACGCGAAAAGATTTCGGGTTTTCGGGGTTCCGTTTGGTCAAAAACCCAAAAAACGCAATTTAAAAGATAAAACCCTAAAATTAATATCATAAGTGATTAAAAATCACGAAACACTTAGAAAAGTTAAAATATCTCATATAAGGCCTAAATTTATTAATAACCGATGTCGGGACGCGCCCGACGATGTTTTTCATATTTACACGGTTTAACTTCCCGGTAAACTGTCAGATTCAAACGTAACATGAAAAAGTCAAAGATAATAATTGGAAAGGTTTAAAATGTTGACCTGAAACTAACAGGGTGTGATAATATGCTCGATGATATATGGGAAAATTGCGAGAAAGTACAGGGAGATAATACATACTGGTGGCACGATCATGGTCTAGAAGAAAACGAAAGACAAGAAACCGGTTTACACATGGAAGAATATGCTCCGCCCAAGGTTCATGTAGAAACTTTTGAAATAAAAAGATACTCATTTGATACTGGGCAAAGTTTCATTTGTGTTAACAAAGAAAAAGAAGATACTTTACCGTTAGGAAGAGAGAACGGATCAAGGTTTAGGGAAATGATCCAAAAAGAAGTGAAGGATCCAAGGAAGACGTAGAGCGTCTTGAGTCTAACTTAAAGACTTGTTAATAAACAAAAGTTCTTGGCGGGAGACAACCCGTCTTTTATTTAATTTTCTGTATATTAGTTGGTTTGTTTGTTTCCTAACTTGATTTGCAGGTTCTCACAGCAAGGAATTAGAGTTTGAGGTCACCCCGACTCATCTTCATGTGGTAAAAAAGTTTATGTCTGGGCGTAACCACTTTGGTTATGCCGTAACAGATGTAAATACGACGTAACCTCCTGTCTGAGTTACGTCGTAACCTTTCTTAATTCAAAATTTTCAAATTTTACAACCACATGATTACGGCGTAACCAAATTCATGATTACGCTGTAATCCCTTTCTGAAAAACATGAAATTAGTTTGAAACTTTTATAAAACCTTGTATATTTAAATGAACTTTGTGGGTATGTTCTCTGGAATCCCTCACGAGACTTCACTCGTCCACTTAGGCCACCAAGTGGTTTAAAAGGCTTGTTGCATATGCTAAATACAATCGTGATTCCTACGAAAGTGAGTTAGTTTTTCTTGTATATTTACATTTTGAACGTTTAATGCTTTGTGTTGTATAGTGATTACAGGGGATACGAGTTTGCTCCGGATGCAAGGGTCAAGTAATGATCTCTTGCCATTATTATCAGAAGAATAGAGCAATGCTCAAGGAAGTTTTTTTGTTCTAATTCTACTTTTATTCTATTAATTTTGTTTCCTTAAATGTACAATAAGGACATTGTACAAACCAAGTGGGAGGATGGGAGTAGAATTACCACTTGACATATATTTGCTTTCGATTTTCTAGTTTTCTTTGAAAATTTGTGCCAATTTTATTTTTTTTGACATGTTTTTCTTATTAAAACTAGAATGAATCTTTGCCGAGCGTACTATTACCCTTTAATTCAATTGGTGATGTTAAACCTAATTATTCCATTTTCATCTATTATACATAAATCCACCAAATATATGAGTGTGCCGGTAGTATTGTAGACTTTAGAACTTGGCATGTACATCTTTTTGAGACTTAATTGATTAGTTGGAATAGACAGTTCAAGAAGGCAACATCTTAGGAATTCACCCAAACAGCCTATATGTGTGTGTTTATCGACTTGTTACACTGACTTGTCGACCCCCATGTAAAACCCTTTGTTTCACTCATTTTTAGTGCTAGATACCCCTTGATCACCTTGTCAAGCCAATCCTTGTTTAAACCCTTTATGTTTATGTATCGTTACACCATTTCGCCTTAGCCAACCCTGTAGTCTCTATTCTTTTTGTGTTGAAATCTCTGGCTACTTAAGTCTATGGTTCTGGGAAATTGGTTTGGAAATTTTGTGCATTCGTGGAAGACCTATCCTTAATGATCTATAAAGACCCCCCTGTATCATCACTTTCGATATTGTTAATCTTAAGTGGGGGGATATGTGTATTGTATAAAATTTTGCAGGGGCAATAATAAAAGGATATAGACCCCTATAGAATATACATGTTCAAAATTTTAAAGATGGTGCAACTATAATCCATCTATGTGCTAAAAAATGTAAAGATGGTGCAACTATAAGCCATCTGTATGATTGTAAATAATGTAGCTAGTAGCTCATTATTGAAGATCAGATTTTCGAACTTAGATACTTGGGCTTATGGATGGACAGTAGCCGGTTATGACAACCTTAGATTGCTTTAGACCATTTTGTTTTGTGTTTTTATTTAACAACAATTAAATATCCCATGTCTTTATCCTACCCTTTGTCATTCTACAATCTAACCTTTGGTTTTGCTCGAATAAGGGAGTGAGCAATCATACATGTCTCATCGGTCGTTACGGATGTGTATGTGTGGTTTTGTCGCCCTTGTTGGTGTAACGCTTTTGGTTAAAATTGCAATTAAAAAATAATTCGCCCTATTAAACCAATGTGTCACCCTTATTGCCTTCAAGAGCTGTTTAGACCCTAATTCTAGCTTGTGAAGATTTGTGTGCTTTCCAAGCCTATGATAGAATACATGCTATGATAGTGCAACTAAGTAATCACCCAAAAAAATGAAACACTTAGACTAGAATGAGAGTTGAGTGATTTTTGATCCCCTTTTTTCGTGAGGTGTTCGACTTTGATGTTTCTAGCATAAGTAATTTATGAATTCATTTCTCTGAATTAAATTAGGGAAATCTTTTTTATAAGGTTATTCTAACGATTCTACTTGAGGGAAAGTAGAAGTCAAGTGGGAGAATATTTGATAACATTAAATAGTTAATACTTTTTAGTATCAAATTCCCTATGAAAATGCTTATAATTATGTTATAAATGTCTGAAAACACTACTTAATCACCTGTATTTAGTGATGAGGTGTCATTTTATACACTATTTTAGAGTCATTTAACCTCTTAAATCTTGCAAATATGCCCAGACTATGTGCTTAATCGTTTGATTTGAGGTTTTTAGCACTTGGATGGCATTTGGAGGAAATACACGTGACTTGGACTCATTTGGAGAAGAAACGGACAAGACTACGGACCTACACCAAATCTATTAAAGAAATGTGCTCACAAAGTGTGGAGACGGGGTCACAAGCATAAAGCGATGCCGTCGTGATCTATCTAGTGACGGTGTTAGAGAATTGACGACGACGTCAGAACGTAACCAACTCAAATCAAATCTAGAAGATTCTACTTTGTGATGGCGTCGCGACTACAAGTGGACGGCGTCGCAACGATTTCTCTATATATACAAAACCAAATTTAGGGTTTTAAAGGTGTAACTTTGTATAACTTTTAAGAGTCGACCCCTAAGTATTTTGTCAGCTTCTAGGCCATTTTTAGGGCCTCAAAACCCTATTGTAACTGACCTTGATCCATGTTTTAATCAAGTAAGATCGTTTATCTTTAATCATTCAATATGTCTATGTGTTGTTTGATTGATCTATGTTCTTGCTTTATATATAACATGTTAGGCTAAATCCTCTCTTGTATTTACTTATGATTGCATGAAAGTTGGATTGTAGATCCTTTTACTATTGCTTCTTGTGATGAATGTG
The DNA here is from genome assembly GCA_026074375.1 of Tanacetum coccineum. Classification (NCBI taxonomy): domain Eukaryota; kingdom Viridiplantae; phylum Streptophyta; class Magnoliopsida; order Asterales; family Asteraceae; genus Tanacetum; species Tanacetum coccineum. The sequence goes on along the minus strand of BQNB010050124.1, from coordinate 13,720 downwards.
CGCGTTAGGCTTTAGAAAACTAACCATAAGATATTAAATTGGCGTAGACGTCTAGGGAAATGCGAGAAGTATAGAAATGATACCATCGGTAACAGTCTTTATACTACCTTACCCCTAATATGGTTGATCCCTCTTAAGATATTTCAATTGCATTTAATATACTCTTAGAGGCCTTGTAATAGTCTTCATACTATTTTACTTATGCATTGCCTTAATGGAATATTAAATAGACGAAGGGTTCGTGTAATTCATTCATAACTTAGGAAATACTTACACAAATCATCACGAGTGTGACAAGGCAACACGATTAGGAGAAGCAATCTAATGAGTAATGCATGATTAAGTAAATACACTATCTTATCATAAAGTTATCACCAGTAGTATAGATTATATTTAGTTTAATTAATTAGTTAAACAAACCAACCTTTCAAACCCATGATTTTACCTGCTTTCTATAAAATATAAAAATATAAAAAGAATCTCCTTTCAATCCCGTAGATCTAGGTTAAGCTATGTTCGAGCCTTCCCAACCTATTCCCCTAGAGAACGATAACAACCCCTGAGTCTTGTCTATACTACACAACAACGATTAGGTACACTGCCTAGGGAGTTGTAAGATTTCGTGTAGAAGTCTTTATGACAACTATACACATCAATTTTTTGGCGTCGCTGCATGGGGAATTGTTAGGTTTCGAACTTAGTTTAGCTTAGCTCTACTCGCTTGAAACCTTTCAAGTGAGATTTTATTTCCGTATATTAGCTTTCTTGTAGTCAATTCTTTCTTCGTGTTATTTGTTTTGTAAATCTAGTTTCGTTGACCTCCATGGGAGACAAAAATCCTATCCGTACTCTTGGAGATTACTCCAAACCTAGCCACAAGGCCTATAGGAATACCATTGAGCTCCCCGTAGGGAACAATGCGGTACCTCTTTGATCTGACACCATCCGGTTGGTGCAAAATGGATGCTCATTCCACGGACTTCGGTCTGAGGATCCAAACCAACACCTCAAGGATTTCTTAAAACTTGTAGACTCAATTGACCTTGACGGTGCAAATAGGGAAAGAACGCGCCTGTGTTTATTTTAATTTTCCCTTCGCGATCAAGCTAGTAATTAGCTTGAACGTCTTCCAGCAGGATCCATCACCACATGGAAGGATCTTACTACTCGTTTCCTTGCTTAGTTTTTTCCACCAGAAAGGATCGTAAAACTCCGCAATGATATCCTGATGTTCCAACAACATCAAGGAGAATCTCTTTCTGAAGCATGGACTCATTTCAAGGACTTACTCTAAAAAGTCCCTCATTATGGCATCGATATTTGGCTCCAAGTCTAAATTTTTATGACCATGTCAATCTCGTCACAAGACGAACCATCGATCAACCGGCCGGTGGTAAGATTCGTGATTGAAACGCCAAAGAATCTTGGGCATTATTAGAGGACCTCGCCCTCAATGACAACGAAAGTTGGAACGACCCAAGGGATTTCGCTAAGCCGGTCAAGGCAATCTCTTTGCCTCAAGATGTCCTAAGTACATCCGACCACCGCCTCATCGAGCTCGAAAATCAAGTCCAACGCTTAATGGAAACTCACATTGCTCCTATGCAACCTATTCAAGTGAACAAGATCACTTCTTCATGTGAGATCTGCAGTGGTCCCCATGACACTCAGTATTGCATGGAAAATACCGAACAAGCTTTTGTTGAATATGCATCCTCGCGTACTGACGAAGCGAGAGGTAGGTGTTACACTTTCAAGCCCGATCAAAACAATCTTGGTGACACCTATAATCCGCCATGGAAAAGTCAACCAAACCTTAGGTGAAGACAACCCCAAAATTCCCAAAATAAATTTTCAAACCCACCTAACTGGTTCCAACCCAATGGTTCGATCCCGAACCATTCCTTCAACAAAAATCCTCAAAATTTTAACAGTCAATCAAATCTCGAAGGATTGGTGTCCAACTTCATGGCATCTCAAGATGCCAGAATGTTCAAGTTTGAAGCTGATTTCAAACAACAACAAAGCGAGATGACCAACAAAATCGACATAGTATTGAAGGCCATCACGACACGAATGGCTGGAGCACTCCCTAGCGACACGGTTAAGAACCCGACACAAAATATTAACTCTACCTCTCCAGCTTTGTCTGCTCGTTCTTACCCAACAGTAGATCCTCAATGCTCATCTCACCCCTTCACTACAATCAATGCTGTCAAAACATGTTCCAAGGAGGCAAGCCGTTCCCAGATGAGCCAGCTGCAAACAGGGATAGGGATTGGAACACAACAAACAGGAGAACCAAAACCAACCCTAGAAGACGAATTCTAGGATTTTCATCTTAGCTTACCTGTTCTCGAAGTCCTAGCTCACGCTTTAATCTATAACACAATGTTGGATAAATACGTGTAGAGTTTAGAACTAGGCAAAAATGGATCAACATTTGTCCAGGGCGAAGTATCTGCAAATATGAAAGACCCCGGGCTATTCACTCTACCTTGTAGATTAGGGAACTCAAAACCCTTCGACACCTTAGATGATTTAGGATCACGTGTAAACATAATCCTGCTATACCTCTTCAAAAAGCTTAACATCAGACTACTGGAAGAGACTGACCATATCTTCGGGTTGGCTGACGGAACCAAATCTTACCTCGTTGGAATTGTTAAGGACGTAGAAGTCCACATAGGAAAACTAAAATTGTTAAACGATTTCTACGTAATCGACATGAAGAAAGACCCTGAAACCCCATTACTAGTAGGAAGAGGATTCCTAGCAACCGTCAATGTAGTTATAGATTGTAGGAAAGCCAAAATAGTGGTAGGAGAAAGGATCACTAGGTCGGTATTCGGAGTGAAAGGAGTCGATTTAGGTGAAGAGGAAGCACCTTATTGGACCACGCTTAGAAAAAGGAAGTCATACAAACCACGACCTAGCTCGGATGGTGTAGGAGCACGAACCCCTTACTATGCTAGGAAGGACTTCTTAGACTGTCATTTACTCGTAGAATGGGAAATTGCTAGAGATGCTGAGATCAATACTTTTAAGGATGCCCTTGTATTTAGAAGAATGGTGGAATTTTTAGGAGCTATACCCATAAAAGTTAAGAGAAACATGTAGGAGTCAAGAAGATTTGATACAAAACCCAATCGACTGGAACAAACCACCCAAAAATAGAGAGGAGCATGGCATGCCAAGATTAGACTGATTGATCCGGATGAAGAGGAGTTCACTACAAGCCTACAATCAATCCCCACCTTAGAATCTCTCCGAAAGAGAAAGTCATATATGACTGGAATGGATGATGAAGGAGAAGTCACGTAAGGACGTGTGACTTCGAGTCTAGCTACAAGACTCATAAATAAAGAAAAGCGCTTCTTGGGAGGCAACCTAATGTTTATTTTTATCGCATATTAGGAGTGTCTTGTGTTTTAATTCTTTTCATTTATTCTTTTATGTTTGAATTCATCATTTTGTAATCATGCTTGTTTTGTCTTTAACCTATTCTTAATTTCAATCAAAGGTATTTTGCAACAAAATAAGTGTAGGGGAAATATTCGGTTTTTAAGAACCAATTCAAACATATTAAATAAATTGTTTAGATTAATTCGTGCCAGTTTCGAGTCATATGATTGTATTGACTAATCTCATGTTTCATGCATTAATTCATACAGGAAATAACTTACATAATCGCGTGCAAAAAGTTTTTCAAAGAAAACAAATAGAAAATTTTCTCAAAGGCTGGAGACAGCGTCAGGATTTATCCAGACGGCGTCGTGAGCCCAGCTACAGGAAACTTCAAAAATTTTCAAGTATTTTTGAAAAATAGTTTGCACAACATTTAAAATTTGTAATTCTTTTATAAACATGCATAAACCTATGATTACATCATTACTCTCATCCTATCTTTACTGCTTTCATAGAGTCAAACCCTAAATTCTCATTGTATTTATATCTATCTCGCTGATTTTATGCTTGGTATAGTTGTCTTTGTCTTTGAGTACATGTTATATTTGATGAGAAAAAGCTTGGAAGTTCTTAGGAAGTTTTATTAGACGATTCTTGGAGGACAATTTAACAAGTTATCGCATGTTTCTTCTCCATTATTGAGCAAACCAGGAGAGTACTAGTTTCTTTGACTTGTTTTCTTTTTCTTTTATTTGTTTTTACGAGTACTTCTAAAGAACATTGGGGACAATATTCAACTTAAGTGTAGGGGGAGGGAAATAAGCCTTAGAAACTATTTCTTCAATTGCCATTTACTTTGTTCTTAAAATGATGGGTAATATATCGAAACATAGCATAAAAGGTAATTTTAACCAAAATTTGAATTTTTTTATAACACATACCGACGAAATCCGAGTATTAATAGCGTCTCATGGATAAGAATTTATATGACTAGCATAAAATACCCTCAGAATTCCACCCAAAAAATGTGAGGTTCGCCTTTAGATCTATAGGAATTCGGGTATACATTTTCGATACCCAAGATAGTTTATACCTTTAGCTTGTTCGAGTTAAGGTTCGAATGCAGTCATATGTGTCTATTCCGTCGTTACGGATGTGTACGTATGGTCTTTGTCGCCTTTTCTGGAGCATTGGTATCGGTATTAAATTATATGAGTGTACCGGTAGTATATTAAATTCTAGAACTTGTTTTTGTGATGCATCCCGAGACCGCATAGTAAGTATTAGGATTTGCTAGATAAGAGGCACTAGGATTAACCCATGTTTTAAACCTGTAATTGTTATTATGGTCACATCGATCATATAACTATCCCACACCCTTGCCATGCACTCATTTTTAGTGCAGGATACCCCTAGTACAACCCTCCGAGCCTATCCTTTTTCACGGTTCTCGTAATTTTCTGGTTAAGCCGGACTATTAATGAAGAGCATTGTTAACCCTTAAACCAATTGTTACACCTAAATCGCCTTAGCCTACCTTGTATGTACTCGCTTTTAGTACATTATTGTTTTAACCCAAGTTAATTATTGAGTACACGGTTGCTAAGTCCTTATCCTTGTAAATACAGTTTTGGGACGATTGGGATTCATGGTAGTATTTATTTCACGGAAGAATGGGGAAGAAAAGTTAAGTCAATACCCCCATATGTTTGTCAAATAATCTCCATGTTATGTTGATCCGCCTTAATTCGGGTCATTAGTTAGATTGTAAATATCGAGTATGTAAAAGTTTAAGTGTAGGGGTCATCTATAAACCCTCGTGATGTATTATATGTTTAAGCAATGGCAGAGCAAAAGTGTACAAAAAAAATATATATGTAAAAAAGTAAAAAATGTACGGGCTGCCATTTGCTTATGTTATGTTTATCATATAGTCGAGAAAAGAAAAAGAAAGAGATGGATGTATCGTTTGTAAAGTTTGTATATCTTGTCTGAGTCTTTGGCTTAGTAACCCAACCAACGTGTATTCGTATAAATAATTAGTTAACCCTTTCACCCCAAATTTACCTAAAAGTCACTCCCCAAATGTATCCCACCCATTTCCGTTTCTATTATGTTATCTTACACTTACACCCCACAATCCTTTAAAAGACCTCTTTGATAGTAATGAATAATACTTGCGCCTAGCGTGGAGGTTTGATCCTTTGCCAAGCCTATGTTAATTTATATGCTATGACAGGTAATGAGTGTTAATTTTCTGTTTTCCCATAGTTGTTAAAATTTATTATACACCTGATTAAAAGAGAGAATCCCAAACACTTATGTGAGGTGCTAGTATATACTTTCCATGCTTTTGATTACGAGGTCTAGAAGGCTGTGTTATAAACTGCTTTTAAAGAGTAGGTTAAATGCCTTCAATATTGCTATTGTCTAGGTAGAAAAGCCCATTTGCTTGAGGACAAGCAAACCCCAAGTGTAGAGGTATTTGATGAGGTGTCATTTTATATACTATTTCGAGGTTATTTAACCCCTTAAATCATGCAAATATGCCGAGATTATGAGCTTAATCGTGTTTTTTCAGGTTTTTAGCACTTGGATGGCATTTGGAAGAAATACACGTGACTTGGGCTCATTTGGAGATGAAACGGACAAGATTACGGACCTACACCAAATCTCTTGAAGAAATGTGCTCATAGAGTGTGGAGACGGCGTCGCAAGCATAAAGCGACGCCGTCGTGATCTATCTAGTGACGGCGTCAGAGAGTTGACGACGACGTCAGAACGTAACTGACTCAAATCAGATCTAGAAGATTCTACTTTGTGACGGCGTCGTGACTACAACTGGGCGCCGTCGCAACGATTTCTCTATATATACAAAACCGAATTTAGGGTTTAAGGGTGTAACTTGGTATAACTTTTAGGAGCCGAACCCTAAGTATTTTGTCAGCTTCTAGGCCGTATTTAGGGCCTCAAAACCCTATTATAACTGACCTTGATCCATGTTTTAATAAAGTAAGATCGTTTATCTTTAATCATTTAATATGTCTATGTGTTGTTTGATTGATCTATGTTCTTGCTTTATCTATAACATGTTAGGCTAAACTCTCCTTTGTATTTACTTATGATTGTATGAAAGTTGGATTGTAGATCCTTTTACTGTTGCTTCTTGTAATGAATATGTGCGTTAGGCTTTAGAAAACTAGCCATAAGATATTAAATTGGCATAGACGTCTAGGGAAACACGAGAAGTGTGGAAAGGATACCATCGGTAACAGTCTTCATACTACCTTACCCCTAATATGGATAATCCCTCTTAAGATATTTCAATTGCATTTAATATACTCTTAGGGGCCTTATAATAGTCTTCATACTACCTTACTTGTGCTTTGCCTTAACGAAATATTAAATAGACAGCGGGTTCGTGTAATTCGTTCATGACTTAGAAAATACTTACACAGATCATCACGAGTGTGACAAGGCAAAATGATTAGGAGAAACAATCTAATGAGTAATGCATGATTAAGTAAATACACTGTCTTATCATAAAGTTATCACTAGTAGTATAGATTGTATTTAGTTTAATTAATAAGTTAAACAAACCAACCTCTCAAACCCATGATTTTACCTGCTTTCTATAAAATATAAAAATACAAAAAGAATCTCCTTTTAATCCGGTAGATCTCGGTTAAGCTCTGTTCGAGCCTTCCCAACCTATTCCCCTAGATAACGATAACAGCCTCCGAGTCTTGCCTATTCTACACTGCAACGATTAGGTACACTGCCTAGGGAGTTGTAAAACTTTGTGTTGAAGTCTTTACGACAACCACACACATCAAGTTTTTGGCGCCGCTGCATGGGGAATATTTAGGTTTCGAACTTAGTTTAGCTTAGCTCTACTCGCTTGAATCCTTTCAACTGAGATTTTATTTATGTATATTAGCTTTTTTGTAGTCTATCTTTTCTTCGTGTTATTTATTTCGTAAATCCATTTACGGCGTAACATAGACGACAAGGTTACACCGTAACACAAATTAAGTCTGGAGAATGAAAGCCCACGTAAGCAAGGTTACGACGTAACGTATACATAACTGTTACGCCGTAACAAATTCGATATTTATAAATAGAGCTCTCATTCGGCACTATCAGAATCACTCCTCCTATGACAGTACCAAAGGGAGAAAAAGGGTTCCAGAACTCGAAGAGACCCATCAGAAGTCTAATGGAGTCATCAATTTTTGGATTTAATTGTTCAAAACGCATACTGTAAGGATTATGAGTTTTCTATCCAAGATTTCTTTCGTTAATTCTTGCTGTACTGTTACTATGAGCGGCTAAGCACTTCTAGTGCTGGCCTAGCTATGTAATTACTATTGTTATGTTAAAATGTTTCCTGTTTGATTATGGTTTTATTAAATATCCTTATAACCTTTCATTGATCCCTGGGTTTTGGTAGTGTTGAGGGTGGCTTAGATCCTGTTAGTTTTGTTATTAGGCGGGCTAGTTGAACATGGAATTAGCAGGGAACTAGGGTAGATTGACACATATCCCTAGTGTAGGAATTAACGTGATTACCGCCCCTACCACTGTAAACACTTAAAAAGCACAAGAACTCTTTCAGAGAGGGTTAATAATCTAAATAGGTTATAGAATTGGTCTTAAGAATAGTTGGGGATTAATCACTACAACTTGGATGCCCTACCTTTGTGACTTGCAGGGGATTCAGGATCGCATGAAGTATAGGGCAGACCTCAAATGCCAATTCGGGTATGTCGATATTAGAACCACTAATAAAACAAGTAATTAGACATTGCACAGGAAAACATACTCATAGCAATAGTAAAGAAATAGCTAGGCTAGCACGCTTTTCTCCTTGATCACTTATATCAATTTATTTTTTGCAATTTACTTTCCTGTTAAATTTCAAATCAACTCAAAAACATTTTCTAAACGTGACAAAATCAAATTAGAACTGGTTAAACTTAGCTCTTGAGACGACCTCGGATTTACCAACTACTGCACTACATACGACCGGGTTCTTTATCGTTAGTGCGTGTATCGATAGACGGGTTTTATAAATTTAAGACTTGACAATTAATTATTTTAAAACAATTTACGCATAAAAAAAACAAGTAAAATCGATGCAAGAGGAACGGAAAATCTGTGCGCATGTCATACTTCATTAAGTATCTTTGCTACAACTTCGGAGTTATAAAAACAAATGGGGTACTAAAGAGACATCATTCATGGAATATATATAGTGTCTAAGGCACAAGTTTTAGTGCATAAGGAACAAGTTTTAATGCACAAAATATTCTAACAAAATATAAGTTACAAGTGAAGTAAAAAATAAAAGTAACAAAACATAAGTTTTAAGTGTTCGATTCTTATTAGAGTGAGGGTAAATCTGTAATTTAATAATAAAGAAAAAGAATATATGGGCCATCCAATGATTTAACCAAAAAGTGAAATGTACTTTAAAAGTGGATACATGTCGAACATTGAGTGAATTCGTAAAGTCGAGTATCCATTTACAAATAGACAAAATGTAAAAATAAATAAATAAATACAACGTGAATCATTTTTAATATATGTGCTACTATTAGTACCCCTGGCCCACTTAAAGTACACATGTTTTATATTTTTTATTCCTTTTGTCCTCAGTTTACAGTGCAACACAGTTTTTTATCAGTTTCTGTTTCGTATTTTTTGATGGTTTAATACTTTTGACTTGTTAAACTTTATAATTTTTGTTTCGTAGCCATATACCCCCCATGTTTTTTTTTTGTATTTTTGATTTTTATAATTTTGTATATGTTATAAAACTGTGACACGGAAAATACGGAACGAAAAATATAAAGTTTAACAAGTCAAAAGTATTAAACTGCCAATAATAACGGAAAATAAAAAACTGCGTTTCACTGTAAACTGAGAAAAAAAAACATGTTTTATACATTTTCTGTACTTTTCTTGTACTTTTTGCGGGCCAGGGTTTTGTCACTGTTTTGTACTTTTCTCTTTATATGTACCCCTGAAACACCGTTTGTATCCCTCCGGGTTTTTTGCGGTTTTTTTTTTGTATTTTTTTTTTTTTGTATTCTTATAATTTTGTATATGTTATAAAACTGTGACACGGAAAAAACGGAACGAAAAATATAAAGTTTAACAGGTCAAAAGTATGAAAATGTCAAAAATTACGGAACATAAACTAATAAAAAACTGCGTTGCACTGTAAAAAAAAAGTACAAAAAAAATCTTTTTTACCTTTTGGCACTATTTAGTGGGCCGGGTACCAATAGGGGTACCCATGTTGGTAGTATAAAAACAAAATTTGTTTCCTTTATTTTATGCTACCCACATGCACACGTACCTCTCACCACTCAGCAGTGACACTGAAACATTTTTTTCATCTTTTCTGTCATTTTATTCATTTCTGTCATTTTATTCATTTCTCAAGAACTGGATCATACGCTTTATCAGGTTAGAATTATTTATCTGTTTTTATTGGCTATGTTAACAAGAAGTAATAATGTAGGCCACCTTTTTGAGGATATATTTGTTTGTTGATTTATAATTGTCTCAACACTATGGTTATCTTTTTTACTTTATTGTTTGGCTCAAACCCCGTAGATTAGTCTGAAAAAAGCCACATTTCTAGGAACGCTATAGATGTTTGTCGCCTAGTGTAAATTTTCGTAAAAATTATTGATTTCTTCAAAATGAGCCTGGTCCCAAAACTTTGTGTGACACAAATATTACTTAATCCCTTTTGATTCCCTCGCAGTTAAAGTCTCGGGATTTTACCATTTTTTGATGTTATGTAATTCTTTTTGTTGACTCTATTGTAATTTAAGTTTCTAGCGTCTTGCTAGACTTTTTTTTTATATATTCCATCTTTGCCGTTAAAAAAAAATATTACTTAATCCACTTTCTTTACTAGGTTTAATGAAATCATACATTTTAGTTCATTATAAATTTTGTGCACCTCGTGACTTAGTGTTCTGGGTGCACCCTGATTATAAGTGTCTATTAATTAAAACTATTTGATAAGCTAAGAATGGAATCTATTGTGTCCTTATTGAAGGTCTCACTCTAATTGGCTTATGTGCTTGAAGTAGTAGGAAGTGTGTACAAAAATGTTAAGGAAGATGTTTGAAAGTAGAGGTAGCTCATTGCTGCGGTTTATAAGATTGAATCAGAGTCGTCGTTGCCTGACGAAGCAAGCATACGAAACTGCTGCAAATGAGCACCAACATTTTGTTCCGAAAATGCCAGCATTTGACTACACGCCTCCACCGTATGATGGACCATCTGCAGCTGAGATTCTGTGACTTGTTTTCTTTTTCTTTTATTTGTTTTTACGAGTACTTCTAAAGAACATTGGGGACAATATTCAACTTAAGTGTAGGGGGAGGGAAATAAGCCTTTAGAAAACTAATTTCTTCAATTGCATTTAACTTGTTCCTTAAACCGGATGGGTATATATCGCAAACATAGCATAAAAGGTAATTTTAACCAAAATTTGAATTTTTTTATAACACATACCGACGAAATCCGAGTATTAATAGCGTCTCATGGATAAGAATTTATATGACTAGCATAAAATACCCTCAGAATTCCACCCAAAAAATGTGAGGTTCGCCTTTAGATCTATAGGAATTCGGGTATACATTTTCGATTACCAGATAGTTTTATTACCTTAGCTTGTTCGATTTAAGTTCGAATTGCAGTATATGTGTCTATTTCGTCGTTACGGATTGTGTTACGTATGTGTCTTTGTCGCCTTTTCTGGAGCATTGGTATCGGTATTAAATTATATGAGTGTACCGGTAGTATATTAAATTCTAAAACTTGTTTTTGTGATGCATCCCGAGACCGCATAGTAAGTATTAGGATTTGCTAGATAAGTAGTACTAGGATTAACCCATGTTTTAAACCTGTAATTGTTATTATGGTCAAATCGACTATATAACTATCCCACACCTGTGCTTTGCACTCATATTTAGTGCAAGACTCCCCTAGTACAACCCTCCGAGCCTATCCTTTTCATGGTTCTCGTAATTTTCTGGTTAAGCCAGACTATTAATGAAGAGCATTGTTAACCCTTGAACCAATTGTTGCACCTAAATCGCCTTAGCCTACCATGGTATGTACTCGCTTTTAGTACATTATTGTTTTAACCCAAGTTAATTATTTAGTACACGGTTGCTAAGTCCTTATCCTTGTAAATACATTTTTGGGACGATTGGGATTCATGGCTGATTATTCTCGAAAGAATGGGAAAGAAAAGTTAAGTCAATACCCCCATATGTTTGTCAAATAATCTCCATGTTATGTTGATCCGCCTTAATTCGGGTCATTAGTTAGATTGTAAATATCGAGTATGTAAAAGTTTAAATGTAGGGGTCATCTATAAACCCTCGTGATGTATTATATGTTTAAGCAATGGCAGAGCAAAAGTGTACAAAAAAAATATATATGTAAAAAAGTAAAAAATGTACGGGCTGCCATTTGCTTATGTTATGTTTATCATATAGTCGAGAAAAGAAAAAGAAAGAGATGGATGTATCGTTTGTAAAGTTTGTATATCTTGTCTGAGTCTTTGGCTTAGCAACCCAACCAACGTGTATTCGTATAAATAATTAGTTAACCCTTTCACCCCAAATTTACCTAAAAGTCACTCCCCAAATGTATCCCACCCCATTTCCGTTTCTATTATGTTATCTTACACTTACACCCCACAATCCTTTAAAAGACCTCTTTGATAGTAATGAATAATACTTGCGCCTAGCGTGGAGGTTTGATCCTTTGCCAAGCCTATGTTAATTTATATGCTATGACAGGTAATGAGTTGTTATTTCTGTTTTCCATATTGGTTAAATTTATTATACACTGATTAAGAGTGAATCCCAACACTTATGGAGGTGCTAGTATATACTTTCCATGCTTTTGATTACGAGGTCTAGATGGTTGTGTTGTAAACTGCTTTTAAAGAGTAGGTTAAATGCCTCCAATATTGCTATTGTCTAGGTAGAAAAGCCCATTTGCTTGAGGACAAGCAAACCCCAAGTGTAGAGGTATTTGATGAGGTGTCATTTTATATACTATTTCGAGGTTATTTAACCCCTTAAATCATGCAAATATGCCGAGATTATGAGCTTAATCGTGTTTTTTCAGGGGTTTTTTTTAGCACTTGGATGACATTGAGGAAATACACGTGACTTGGGCTCATTTGGAGATGAAACGGACAAGATTACAGGGACCTACACCAAATCTCTTGAAGAAATGTGCTCATAGAGTGTGGAGACGGCGTCGCAAGCATAAAGCGACGCCGTCGTGATCTTTCTAGTGACGGCGTCAGAGAGTTGACGACGACGTCAGAAATGTAACTGACTTAAAATCAGATCTAGAAGATTCTACTTTGTGACGGCGTCGTGGTCTACAACTGGGCGCCGTCGCAACGATTTCTCTATATATACAAAACCGAATTTAGGGTTTAAGGGTGTAACTTTGTATAACTTTTGGGAGCCGAACCCTAAGTATTTTGTCAGCTTTTAGGCCGACTTTAGGGCCTCAAAACCCTATTATAACTGACCTTAATCCATGTTTTAATCAAGTAAGATTGTTTATCTTTAATCATTTAATATGTCTATGTGTTGTTTGATTGATCTATGTTCTTGCTTTATCTATAACATGTTAGGCTAAACCCTCCTTGTATTTACTTATGATTGCATGAAAGTTGGATTGTAGATCCTTTTACTGTTGCTTCTTGTAATGAATGTGCGCGTTAGGCTTTAGAAAACTAGCCATAAGATATTAAATTGGCATAGACGTCTAGGGAAACACGAGAAGTGTGGAAAGGAAATGTGCGCTTTAGGCTTTAGAAAACTAGCCATAAGATATTAAATTGGCATTGACGTCTAGGGAAACGCGAGAGGTGTAGAAAGGATACCATCTAGTAACAGCCTTCATACTACCTTACTTGTGCGTTGCCTTAACGGAATATTAAATAGACGGCGGGTTCGTGTAATTTGTTCATGACTTACAAAATACTTACACAGATCATCACGAGTGTGACAAGGCAACAGGATTATGAGAAACAATCTAATGAGTAATGCATGATTAAGTAAATACACTATCTTATCATAATGTTATCACCAGTAGTATAGATTATATTTAGTTTATTAATTAGTTAATCAACCAACCTCTCAAACTCATAATTTTACCTGTTTTCTATAAAATATAAAAATACAAAAATAATCTCCTTTCAATCCCGTAGATCTCGGTTAAGCTCTGTTCGAGCCTTCCCAACCTA
>BQNB010050123.1:22225-41675 GCA_026074375.1 Tanacetum coccineum | reverse complement strand
GTTCAAGTTAATGCTGTTGAGGGTGATTTCATAAATACTTTAATTAAGGGTTTCAATCACTCATTCAATCGATTTACACCTTGATATACTCTCTAATCATAAACCCGAACTCAATTTCATCTTTAATCATCAAAACCCATCATAATGTCGACCCCAAAGTTTGCTGAAACTCATAATTTGGTTGCGTTCTTGGAAAAACTCGAAGAAAGTAATGGGTTTTGTTGGGAATTATACTTTGAGTTGATTATGACAAAACATATTAAAGATGGAGTACCTACAAGACAAAGCTGGAATAACATTAATGCTGATTAAAGATTAGTCAAACAATATTTAATGCTCAACTAAAAGATAAAGATCAACATTAATGCTGATTGAAGATTAGTCAAATAGTATTTAATGCTGATTTATAGTTTCCTAATTTTATTTGATATTATCTTGTCTTGTAAACCCTAACCCATCTAGTATATAAAAAGGGGTAGGCGTCTAGTATTGATTATCCATCATAGTTAGATCTCTCCAATGAGAGTCTAATATTTAGCTTATTAGTTTATGTAATAGTTCATAGTCGATTAATTAAAGTCGAATAGTTTATAGTTTATTAGTTTATGAATAAAAACCTTGTTCATAACATTGTTGTTCTTATTTATTATTCCACTGCGTGATCAATGTTATGATATCTTAGATGGGCAAAATGATCTATGAAGCCTACAATCAGGTTTCTGCAGGTTTGACGGCATTATTGATTTTCTGAATGCAAGTTCTAGCAAGTATGCGTTAACGGTCAATCCTACAGTATATGAATCATGCATTCAACAGTTCTGGGCAACTGCTAAGGCTAAGACAGTTAATGGGGAGCGTCAGATACAAGCCCTAGTAGATAAGAAGAAGGTGATCATCACTGAGAAAAGTGTGAGAAGTGTGTTCTTATCATAATCTTAAGGAGTGGTCACCTTTAAGATAACTTGTTCATGATTATAAGGCGGTGACGAAGACTTGATGAATCTAGCAAAGGTGTACGATCTACCTTATGATGCTTACTACGTAACATTTTGCTATCCCTTAAGGATTAGCGTTAATTGTTCTCAGTGTCTCATTAATAGAGTAATTGAGTATTTGTTCAAGAGACATAGGTCTACATATACAGTAGCATGTAGAGACTCACGTCATGTGATAAACAAGATATAAGCACGACAAGTTTAGGAAATTTCAACTTCTTCAACAAATTCGTATATTAAATTTTTCTTCATCTTTGATAATTTGCTGCTTGGTAGCCTACAAAGGTCCATGATTCAAGAGAAGGTAAACAGTACAGGGGGAAGCTAATTTCGTTTATTTTACCACTCTACAGGAAAAACGTTGCCATCGGTGGCAAGACATTGGTGGTAAGGATGCGGACCACCACAAGTAACACAAATTTCCTCAACTGCTTTCACGGAAGCGGGAGGAGAAGATTTCTGATGAAGCATAGCCTTAACGACGTCGACAAGAGCGACAATCTCGGGAGAATGAGGCGTAGAAGAAGAAGGAGCATTCATACTCACTTTTGTAACAATTGGTTTGTTCCGTGAGTTGCGAACTTTTGACTTGTTTTCAATAATTGTGAAAGCATCCTGAGGAGTTTTAGTCAAAAGATTACCACCAGCGGGGGCATTCAAAGAATCTTGATCGGTTGTGGTTAAAGCATTGTAGAAGGTATCAAGTTGATGCAACTCCGTAAAACCGTGATGAAGGCATGCACGAAGGAGATCCTTGAAACGGTCCCATGCCTCACAAAATGATTCATCAAAACGTTGTTGAAAATTCGTAATTTCATTCCGGAGATTTGTAGTTTTTGAAGGAGGAAAGAATTGGTTAATAAACTTGGAAACAAGATCTTCCCAAGTAAGAATAGAACGAGGGGGTTCTTTTTCGAGCCAAATCCGGGCTGCCCCCTCGATAGAAAATGGAAAAAGCATAAGCTTAATTGACGAATTAGGCACATCTCTATACTTAATTGTGGAAGTAATCTTGTTAAACCAACGAATGTGAGCATGTGGATCTTCTTTCTCAAATCCGTAAAATTGTTTTGAAGTTACAAGATTTAGAAGACCATGTTTAAGCTCAAAATTCTCCGCGAGAATAGCGGGAATAACAATAGCATCTCCGTAACCCTCGGTGGGTGCTTGGAGTAATTCCGCCATAGTACGTTGATCGGCCATCGTAACTACGGGACTCTCTTCAAGAGAAAACGGTTCGACTCTTTGCTTGGAACGTCTACGATTACGACGTTTCAGAGTCGTTGAAGATTCGGCAATTAAATTTGATGAAGAGCGAGTGCGCATGCACTAAAAATAAAATAAGAGAAATAAAAAGAAAAATATTTTTGTAACCGATAATCAAACAAGTGTACGGTAGCTCTCTAGAAAACGCACAAAGAAGCTGGATGAACTGGTAAGCGCGAAACGTTTTTAAAAACCTTCTCCTTTCTGTCGAAATCAGGCGAAAGATCAACCCTCCTTAAACCTCATTAAGTTTTGTAATCTAAAGGTTAGTCCTATTTCACAATGACAGCAACGTTGATTTTGTTGTTTTTTTTGTTTTTTAAATACTTTAGGAAAAGTATTTTTGGTTTTATCTAATAAATCCTACGAAAATAAATCTGAATTTTTTTTTGTATTTATTTAGTTAAAATAAAACGATAACTTCACAGGAAGGGTCCATCAAACACTAATTATCCAACGTAAAACACGAAATCGCACACACCTCCCCGACAGCGGCGCAAAAATTTGGTGTAGAAGCTAAAAGCCTATATATAAATTATATATATATATAATAAATAAACATATATATAATATATTATATATAAAAAGATATATTATATATAAATTTAAAATTTTAAATATATTAGTATATATATATATATATATATATATATATAATATTCTAAGATACCAAATACCAAATAGTAGAAAGATTAAGTTATATGTGAATTAAATACACATAGCCATTTTTCTATATAAGCGGGCCCTATATACTAAAAACATACCAAAAATACATTATATTTGTATGTTTGCATTTGTATTGTGCAGGAACGGATATTCAAGAAAAGAACAAAAAGAAAGCCAAAAGCAAACAAATCCGAGCACGGAATGGAAAGGACAAAGTCAAAAGTCAAGCCAAGTGAAGAAAATACAACTTGAAGGGCCAAAACTGCCAAAACCTCAAGTTATATTGCAAAAGAGAAAGACAAGGGTTAAAATTGCAAAGAAGGTAGAGATTACATTTAAGTTATACAACTTGAGGGGACCAATCTGCCTACTCCCCCAAAAAAGTCTTCTTTCCCGCCCCAAAAACCCAGTTACAACTGGTATGTCGCCCATACTTTCTTCCCTGCAAAACCACTTCTCTCCCTAGCCAAAATCATTTCATCCACCCTACATTTTCCCCCCAGCTGTATAAAAGTCCATGTTGGCAATCCCTCACCATTCCCAAAACATTTTCGATGGCTAAGATTGTTTCAAAAGAAGCACAAAAGGAATTGAAGGCTGGGATTTGCTTTTGACTCTCCTCACACAACAAGCACACTTGTTTTTATCTCTACAAAGAAGCACAAGTTGCAAGATGAAGACTTGGGCTATAAATAGAGCTTTTTTGTAAGCCTTGAAGGCAACTAGTTTTAATTTTGAATATAACTTAGTTTATTTTAAGTCATTTACAGCTTTTACTTTCAGTTTTGTAACACTTTTAAGTTTTAATGCAAGTTTGAAGTTTTTAAAGTCAATTTACAATACCAGTGTTAAGTTTCTTAATCATATTGTTTTGTGTTTAAAAAGTTCTCATCACAGCTTACTCATATGCTGTTTTCATTAAGTAAAAATAAAAGGTTAAGTAGTTAAGAGAAAATCACAAATATCACTCTCAAATATACCATAGCTTATGTTATGGATGATAAGCCAGTTCTGGATGGGCTTATGGACTCTCACTAGCTTGTTTTATATAAGCTAGAGCTTGTAGATTCTCTGTTTAACCCTGTTTTGAGCAAGGGTGTTGTAAGTTTTTCTTCTTCTTATTGTTCTTATTTTCTGCAGAACTGTTTTAAGTGCTTATTTTGCTTATTTGCTAGTTGAAAAGTGTTTGTATTAACTTTTCTTACATAGTACTGAAGTTTCACCTTTTTAAAACTGTTTAGTTATAAGTTTAATACTGGCTAGTTAACTATTGGGAGCCATATTAACTTAAAGCCTACCATTACAAACTCCAGTTATACGCAAGTTTATTTTTCTTTGATTTCAAAGAGCGTATACAGTACTAACCATCAGCAAGCATTACTAACTCCAAGTTAGTAAACTGTTAGTTAGAAACTTTATAGAACTGGTGGGTGCCATTTTAGCTTATCAGGCGTATTATTTCAACTATTTAAGATTTCCTTTAGTTTTTTTAAAGTAGTATTAACCTATTTTAGTTTACTAGACTTCGTAGAACATTATTTGCCCGTTTCAAAATAATTTCACGAGTTTACATTTTTTAGTTTTCTAGCTTATTATCATTTTATAGTTATTACAAGTTGCTTATTTCCCATTACTAATGCATATTAAGGTTAGGTGAACTTCTGTTTTAGCTTGTTTGCTTATTTATTAATTCTTTAAGTCTTGTTAGCCTAGCAAAAAGTACTAACCTAAGCTACAGTAACTAATCCTTAAGCTAACCGTATCTATCACTTTAGCCTAGCAGTACTAACTCCAAGTTTAGTCCATGGTAGTTAAAAACTTTATTACTGTTGTGTTTATTAGTTTAAAAAAAAAAAATTTAGCATTAATTTGCTTTTTGTATTTGGTTATTTAGAGTTAGTTTAGCTTATTAATTTGCATAAAGTTTATTTGAGCCTTATTGTGTCTAGTTTTAAAGTTTTAAAGTGTTTTTGTCATTCTGAGTTTTGTGTATATATACACTGGTTAGAAATTGCTACATGTAATAGTTTCCTAACATATACCCATTAGACTTGCCTAATATATGTTACTTAGTCCTAAGCAACCCTGCTAATTATGAGAACAAAAGCGAAATCTATTAAACAAAAGTTATCATATGAAAGTGACTATCAATGTCATTTGACGGGTGATTCTAAAAAACAAAATACTAACTCCACTGGAACAATAGACCAAGCTTCCAATATGAACATTGATGATGACACTTTGAAAATATCATCATGCCAAGATAATATGCATGGTCAGCTTTTATCTACACCTGTTGGTGCCATGATCAAAAAGATATGTTTAACCACCAACGTGTACCCTCCGATACCAAGGCAGCTTACATCCAGTCGCGTTGACCCCCATCTCGAGAATAAGTCACAATGGATTCAATACTTCAACATGTAAGTACCTATTAAGCAGCCTATTGTAACCTTAATTTTAAGTTCTGTTTACCAAGTTCCTTAATTTAGTTGCAGCTACTAATTCAGATATTGAGCATCCAAAATCCCGGCCGAAGACCGTCAATACTTCAACATGTAAGTACATATATAACAACTTGCTGGGAGACAGCTTTACTGTGATGCATTTTGTGTGTCGGGTTGTTATAATCAAGGTAAAAACACCACGATGATCGTTGAAGACCGCCGCGATCATAATGATTGTTGTTAGAAGACTCGTGATCAACCGAAACTTGAAACCAAAAATCCAAAACAAGTCGAATTGAACTCGTTTAACTTTGTATAAACTTCCTAGTTCTCAACATGTTTAAATCGCCTTACTGTCATGATTAATTCGCCTTCAAGTTTTTGGATTAATTCGCCTTCAAGGTTTTTGGATTAATTCGACTTCATGTTTTTGGATTAATTCGCCTTCAAGCTTTTGGATTAATTCGCCTTCAAGCTTTTAGATTAATTCGCCTTCAAGACTTTGGATTAATTCGCCTTCTAGCTTTTAGATTAATTCGCCTTCAAGACTTTGAATTAATTCGCCTTCAAGCTTTTAGATTAATTCGCCTTCAAGCTTTTAGATTAATTCGCCTTTAAGACTTGTGCTTTATTCGCCTTCCACTTTGAAGATTAATTCGCCTTCACATACCAACAAAAACGTATAGCGTACTATTTCTTTGTGGCAGAAAACACCAAAACCAATCGTCCTTGTGTTTGTTTCTTTGTCCAAACCGTATGGACCACAGGAGCAATAAGAATAAGCTAACCAAAAACTTAAATAAGCCCAGAAAAATAAGCTTGCTTATACCACAAAAAGCCACGAAAAGCACAAACAAATAAGCTTTTGAAAATCTGGTTCAAATAAGCGTGCCAACTGTTAGTAATGAAAGTGGTGAAGCTCTTTGTTTTGAAACCCTCAAAAGAATGCAAAAACTATCAGAACTGAAAGTAACAATCAAGACCCTAATAACTATATTAAACTATTTAAAGCAATAATTAAGCTATCAAAACAAAAGTGACCTTTTGATTTAAAGTTTTGATTTTATAGACAAGATGAAACTGTTTAAGCCGTCTGCTCAAAAAATAAGTCGAACCAATAAGTCAAAAATAAACACAACGAAACCACTAAACCCAACCTTGGCTCTTGATACCACATGTTAGGATACCATTTCATCACCTCAAAACACAAAATAAGAGAAAATCTTAGAGAAAGAAATAACTAGAGAGAGAAATAAAAGAGAGAAAAATGGCTACTTGACTTAAAGAAAAATGAGAAGCAACACCCTCTCCATACTTGGAGAGGGATTTATATAGTACAATAGACTTGGACTCTTTATGGGATGTTTAGGCCTTTGATGGACTGATCTAATGGGCTTTAGCCAGACACCTAGGCCCAATTAGCTTAAATTTAATCACGTTGTAAGACCTCTTCTGCTCTTCTTCTCTTCTAAAAATCGACTTTTGTAGTTTAGGTATCGAAAATATGATTTAGCACACCTTAAACTTGTTTTTGAGTTTTCTATATATAAGGTCTGGAAAAAAGTCGATACGGCGTATTGAAAGTCTTCGATACGGTGTATAGGGAATTTTTTAGAGTAGGGACCACGTTTGATATCTTCTAGAATATTTTATTTCCTTATGGCTTGAATACGGCGTATTGGTCTTTCCCGAATACGGCGTATTGGATCTTGTTTCCTTCGGGGTTTTTCTGTGAAGTGTAGGCACATATACGCCGTATCTTCCTTGACGAATATGGCTCATTGGTTGTCAGAACAATAATCTTCAAATATCTTCGTTTAAACTCCAAAATGCGTTCCTTTTAGTTAACTTTCACCAAGTACTCTATAATTACCACAATTCTCAAATACAAACGATTAATAACAATTCTTTGCAATAATTATATAAAATGGGTTATTTACATGGGATAAATAATGCTCTAAAAGTGACATTATTTGATGTCATCATTCGACAACACCGTTCTGCCAAGGAGTCCTCAAAAGGGATTTTGGTGAGTGATGCCGACACTTTCATAGAATTCAGTCAGAACTTGATTAACAAATTCCGTGCCAATATCTATTCGGATGAATCTGACAGTTTTATTAAGACCAACTTGTATTTACTTGAGAAATTTAATAACAAACTCTGGAGTTTCATCTTTTGACTAAAAACATAACACATAACCCATGTAAATCTTGAATAATCATCAACGATGACCAAAATGTATCTCTTCCCATTAATACTTTGCACTCTTATTGGTCTACACAAATCCATATGAAGGGTATGTATGACTTCCATAATGGTGTTTTCAGATTTGGGTTTGTGGGTATACTTCTTGCTCTTCCCTAGTTGACAAGCAAAGCAAAGATGGTCTTTCTCAAACTTTAACCTTGGTAAGCCTCTTACCAAATCTTCTCTTGCAAGATCATTGATGATATCGAAGTTCAAATGATTTAGCAGACGATGCCACAAACATGATTTGTTCTTGGAAGCTTTTGACAATAAGAAAATTAGAGAGGACTTCATCACAAAAATTTTTGAATGCAACTTCAAGATCCGAATCACAAAATTATCCTACAGAAAAGAGATTCTGTCTAAGTCCTTCCATATAGTATACCTTGGAGATCACACTGTCACCAACCACGTAATCTCCATAACCCATAATAGGATCAAAATGATCATTCCCGAATCTGACTATCTCGATGAACTTTTTCAAGAAATTCTTGAGCCGTGAGCGATTCCTTGTCATCTATTTTGAGCAGCCTGAGTCCAAATACAACAAGATGATCTGTACGACCTGCATTTGAAAACAGACAAAGATGGAGAGTTTGGTATTTGGATCCTTAATTTATGTTGAGGTCCAGTTGGTTAGCAGAAATAGTAGTATTTTTCATAGGAGCATTCATTGCCTGCATCTCAGCTATAGCTGGAATGCAAGTGGAAATTGTCTTGTCCTTTTTGTTTCTACTTTTGTACCTAGTAAATGGTTTCTGAGTAGTGTTACTAAATCTCTTAGTGATCACAATTTCACTAGTACTAACGTGTTCAGGTTGTTGTAAAGGCACTACTTTAGAGTTAGTAATCCTAGTTAAAAGGTACTATTCTTCTAAGGTGAAATTCTTCCAGTAGGCTTCCACTGATAACCAACATTAGCAAACAGTTTTCCTGTTGCTTTCCAAACCTGCTTAACTTTGCTCAGAACATTTTTAATAGGGAGCATGTAAAGACTTCAAATATTGCACAACACACTTATCATGATTAGCATAAATTAAGCAGTTGTTACATGTCTTGCACACAAATTTAGAATTCGAATTAATTATAGTACGCTTAGAGCTAATACTAGAATCAACATGATTCTCTTGTTTCAAATTAGACTTATTGTTCCTAGGGTGGTCTTCTACTTTCTTTTTGTTGTCACTTTTAGCTAGCAAGATCCTATTGTTCTTTGTATTGCTTTTAGGCTTTGACCCGCTAGGTTTAGTGGAACTATTTACTCCTATAGAAGGAATCACAGGTACATTAGTCTTTTGCACTTTCGGTTGCTCAACATGTGTTTGTATGTTATTATTTCAAGTTTTGCATGTTTCCCTAAATGTCACTTGTTTGTTCCTATTCAAAGGGGTAGTAGCAACATTTTTATATCTTTTACTGAATTCTTTGGGACAAGTGCCAATCACATATTATAACAATTCCTAAGATCTCTTAGTGTAAAAGCATGCATATTCAAGCGTATTATCTAATGGTTTTTCAATTCTAGCCTCTTCTACTATCTCACGAAGTGTTTCTACACTTTCCTTAAGATGTTTGAGATAATCTAGATGAACTTCTTTATTGTTCCTATTGTGAGGGGGGGTTGGTTCAACATCGATTGCATACATACTAGGAGTAAGAACTTTTGGTTTTACAATATTCATAGTGACGCATTTCGTTTTTTCTTTTAGATGAGTCTTTAGTTTCTCATTTTTAGTTAACAAAGAAGATGTCTTTTCAATACTTTTAGCACGCGTTATCTTAATAGAGTCATACAATTCCTTGTAATGATGCTTAACTTTTTCATTATCTGCCCTAAGACGCTCCTTTCATTCTTGAAGAGCAGTGACAATTTCTGTTAATTCTATGTTATGAGAATCTAAGGCCTTAATGTCAAGACTACGATCTGCCTCACTACGTTTCTCATTCAAGTGAGAGATTTTTAACTTTAATTTTCTAATTGTGTTGTCCTTTCCTTGAAGCTGCTCTTTCATTTTGTTGATTTTAAAAAATGAGTCAAATTCAGGAGCATCCTGAGATGTCTGTGATTTGTTGTTTCCAAAATGTTCTTTAAGATTTTGATACTTCAATTGAAAATTTAGGTGATCCACCTCAAGGTTGGAAATTTTTTTTATCATTTCACTATGATCACCTTTTTGAATCTTATGTTTCAATTTAGAAATCTCAGCTTCAAGTTCTAGCTTACGTGCTTGTTCTACCGTGTAAGCATCATGCATTTCAGAAAATCTAGATACAGTATTCACAACGTTCATTACACTATACAATAATTCATTCGACAAACAATCAGCAAGTAGATTCTCATTTTTAATGAGAAGGTTTTTCCTCTTAATTTTGGCACATTTCTTGTCCACATCATTTTGTTCAACCTCAGCTTCCATTCGTTCAAAAATTTCTTTAATTTTTTTAACCTCTTTAATGAGAGGCATTTGGATTCCTTTAAAATGTTCTTTAACCATTTTGAAAAATGGAATTACTTCAGTAAGGTAACATTCCTTTGTTTGTTCGAAACCCCTTTCCCCTTCTGTGAGACCACAAGGGGTAATTCTCTTTTTACAAGTTTTGTCAAATTCCGAAAAAAGTTGTGTGAGTGTATAAATATTAATTTTCACTTGATTTTTTGTTAGAAGAACCCTGGGGACAAGCTTTTCTGGTGTATTGGGTGGATACACTGTCATTTCTGAAATTAGCATCGAAACGGAAGACCAAAATATATGTACTGCGGACAATTTTCTATGTGGTGTAAAAGTTGCAAGATAATTCTCTTTCGAGTAATCTGGGGGGTGCAATCTTAATCTTATTTTTAACCCACATAGGGCTTTTCATTTTCTCAAGCATGTTCTTTCTAGTTATCTCAGCTAACTCAAGAGTATTCTCTGAGTCATGCATAACAGCAGGGGCATGATTGGTCTTGACTATTTCATGACCATTATAGAGAGCAGATTGAACTTGCATTGCACTGGTGAGATATGAGGGATTTTTGTAGCCTATTGCTACCTTTTTCTTTTCATCATAAAAAGGTTTTGGTTTACATAACATGTGTACAGTTTGAAGAGACTGATCTTGTTTGAATAATTTATCTTCAACTTTTTCTTTTAATACTTTCATATCCAAAAAATCTTCATGGTATTTATTATCTTTCTGTTTAAAATCCTTTTTCAAAGTTGCAACTTCATCTTTCATTAACTTGTTATGGTCAATGGTAGAATTAAGTTACATTTTTACAGAATGAAGTTCCTTTTTCAAAGATTCTTCCTTAATGTTATGGTCAGTGATAATGATTCTTAATTATTCATCAATCTTTTGTTCTCGTTCAGTTAATTCAAACCTTGCCCTTTTTTCATAAATCTCGACTTGTTCCTTATATCTCGCAAGTTCAGCAGTTAATGATTCATTAACTACTTTGTTATGCTCATTCGCATAAATACATTGGGCAGCCTGTTCATGCATATCATTGATTATCATCGTTAAAGCATCATTTGCCACAAAAGATACATTACTTTGTACAACATGCTATGCGTTGTTCTTCACATACTGTTCATACGGAATAATATTACTATCACTCGTATATTCAGCATTAGAGTCAACAACGCAGTTTTGTTGTACATCATTTTGCATCTCGTGTACTTCATGATACTCACCAACACTATCTAGATAGTTATCATGATCTTGTACCTCAGATAGAATGTCCGAATCATATGATGAAACAGCTTCATCATAGATTGGATCAGCTGATGATAGATTTTCCATCAACATGGTCTGTGCAGTAGGAGCCTCATTAACATCAGAGTCAAAAGCATCACATTGATCAGCTTGAAAGACCTGGTCCACATTAAGTGCCAAATCTTTTATCGGTGGCTCAACCATATCATCATCAAAAGTGCTATCTTGTCCACATGCAATAAACAACAACTGCTCTTCATCCAAAACCACTCAATTCTCATAAGCTTACATCGGTAGCATCTTGTCCTTGAAGTATTCTGAATTCTATGGTCGCTTTAGGTGAGTGCGTTGTCTTGCTATATGCCATATTCCATTATAGTTGTAACACTTAATAGGCTTTGCTTGACCAAGATTTACATTGCCAACTCTGTTCTGAACTCCCTCATTTCCAACTGTAACTGCTCCCCTTGCATTGTTCCCCTAAACTCTTTTCTATCTACCCAGATCATTCTGAACCATAACTCTGTCATTTTGAATTGTGGCTTGGTTCCTTGTGTTAGATGAAGTTCTGAGTTAATTGTTGGTTTGAGGAAGGTGTGTTTTGTAGGATTGGGTGAGTAGGGAACTGTTTTAGTTAAGTTTTTAATCAAGTCATCAGTTAGGGTAAGTCCTGAATCAAGTTGTGGGTTATCAGCAAATTGTGGTTGATAGGTAACTGGTAAGACATATTTAGATTGTGGAATAGCTGATGATTGTGTAAGGTACTGTTAAAGTGAAACATTGGACACAAAGGCAAGAGGATCAATAGCATGTTGAGTGTATCTTTCCAACATCATCTTGTTCTCATTAGCATGTGCTTCGTATTGCTTCAAGTAAGCATACAACTGATCATAGTTAGATGTTTTCAATCCTCTGTTTAGTTTGACTGCAATCACGAATCTACCACATTCAGGCAAGATGTTGTTCACAAACTTTGAGTAAAGCTGCATTTTAGGCATAGTCATCTTAATGTTTCTCATGTCGTTAATGAGCTTTGTAAACCTGACATAGTATTCGTGAATGGTTTCTCCTTTGTTCTGACAGAAGTGTTTAAAGTCATCGTATAATTGTGATTCACATTCATCTCTTGTTAACTTAGAACCTTCAGGAGCATCTTCACATTATCCTAAATGTCTTTAGCGTTAGTGTAATGATTAATGAGTGTGTAGATGTCTTTTGGTAAACCTTGAAGTAGGATATTCGTTGCATAAATGCCAGCTTTATAGCTTTCCTTTTCTTCAAGTGTAAGGTCTTTAACGACTCTATCCTGTTTGGGACCTAGAGCACTGTCAACGAGTGTCTCTCTGAACTTTCCCATCTTAAACGGACCTTCATCAATCGACTGAAGTATGTTCTCCCCATTTTCTTTTCCCAGACAGTACAAATGAATATGTTGTTACCAAGACTCAAAATCAGACCTATCAAGCATTGGTGGGCGGGTATCAAAATTGGAACTTTGGATATCTTCAGAAAGACTAGCCATCATAATTAACTCTGAAATGATATGAGTTGATCGTTCAATGATTAGTGAGTGTATGTTAAAAGTGGTAAAGTTAAAGTAAAGTGTTTTAAAATTGTTAAGTCCAAGGTTTGAAAATTTTCCAAGTGTCAAAAACAGTAGCTCAAACCGCTGCCAAGGTTACCAAACCACCGACAAGTCTACCAAACCGCTACAAGTGACTAAACCACTACTAAAATACCAAACCACTGTTAAGTTTCGAAATCGCTGCCAACTCAACAAATCGCCAGAGTTTTGTTTAGTAAATCACTACAAAGAATGTTGATCCTACTTGAATAGATCTTGCTTAGCTTGTAAAAGGCTTAGTTGTATTGAATAAATCCAAGACAACTATGGTAGAAACTTTGATTAAATATATCAAAGACTATGCGGAATCTAGTCTATGATACTAAGAAGAATAAGCAATAAAACAGTGACAAACAAGATTGTATAATACCAAACATTAAGCCTCAATATATTAATACGAACACTCTTGATAGTGTTAGTGTTATACAAAACCTTGAAGCTATAAATGACTATATATGAAAATGAGATATATAAACTACATGCCCTAGGGTCTCCTTTTATACACTAAGGAACCCTAATGGGCTTACAACGCATTTTCTACACATACATATCTTTTCTTAAAATATCTCATACATTTCACTTTAGCAGTACTAAAACAGACTAACAGTACTAACTAAGTCTAACAGTAGAAACTCTTCTAGCAGTAGTAACAGTTGTACTGGTAGTACTAATATTACTCTAACAGTAGTAATGGCTTAGAACATTTTCTTTGATCTTGAGTAGCAGCAGTAACCATAACTAGAAGTTGTAACTTGAACCAACAGTAGTAACAGTTAAGAATCCTTTTATTCCTAACAATCCTACCCTAATCTTGATATTCATCATATTAATCATCAAGTTTCTTTAATAAAATCTTCTTGATCATCAGTAGGGTGTATCCAAACACTCTTCTACTTCTTAAGTTGTGATCTTGTAAATCTAAGAAGCTCAAATGCCATTTCACATTCATGATCAACTTCTAGCCTCCCACTCAACATTCTTGAAATCATTTCTTGTGTAAGAGGATATTTCTTTTCTACCAGCATATGAATAGAACTTCCAGTATCCATTAATAATAAATGAACTCCACATGAACCATATAACTTCTAGCTTATCAATGTGTAGTCCTGTTAAGTTTTTCAGATTTCATCTTCCTTACTTGGTTCAAATAAAGTGATAAGATCTCCCTAAAGCAATCTGTCATATCCTTCTGGGCTTGTTGTCTCAAATCTTTCCTTTACCAGCCTGTACAGATCTAACACATCTTGTCTGTCAAAATCATCAAGCATTGCACTGAATAACTTGTAATATTTAGTACTTCCATCAGCTCTGATGATCTGATAATTGATAATGTCTTCTGCTAGAATGTGTGTCTTCCAATCAACTATTGGATATTTTGTATCTAAAGATTCAATATTGACAGCACTATCATCATTTGGAACTATCTCCAAACAAGCTTTAAGCTCTGCCTTCTCAGCATCATCCTCTACCTTCTGTCTCTTGACACTTTCTTCACCAAGTACTGCTCTTGTTCTTTTCTTACTATTCTCTGCTTTCTTTCCACTGCTATCAATATCCATAGGAACAAAATCATTTACCTGTTTGTAAGCTTTGTCAAACATTTGCTTGATTGCATCAAAGCTTTTACCCTTAAACTTCTTGTCCTTGTATCCTGCCATATGCTTCATGTAGGTACACATTTTCTTTCTTTGTTCTGCTTTGGTAGGTGGTTTGTTCCTTTGCTCTTCAGCTCTTTTTGCAACAAAGAATTTCTTTATGGCTGCAATAAATTCCATTAGCAGTCTAGCTTGCTCTTCAACAGACATCTGTTCTATCTCTTTTGCTTGAATCATTTCAGCTAATTGAGCATTAGCATCTATTCTTGCTTCAATGAAATCCTATTCTTCAATCAATGCAGCATTACTAGATTCTTCTTCTCTTTATCTTTCAAGCTTGGCTTCTTTATCTAACTCTGCTTGAAGTCTTTGAGCTACATCAGCATCATCTTCAATTTGATCTTTACCTTTCACTTTCACTAGTTTCTCAGGCTCTTGCATGATGCCTTTTCCTTTATCTTTTGCTAGAATCTGAGGTTGAGGTCTTGATGTTGTTATTGTTGTTGGTTCACTTAGCTCTTTAAAAAGAACTCCCTTCAACTTTTGTGGTCTTGAAGCACTACTTCTGATTGCCATCAAGGTCTCATCCAAAGTAACATCATCTGAAAGACTAACATCATCAGCAATACTATCTTTAGGATCAACACTCATAGTAGTAACTGTCTCACCAGCAGTAGTAATTAGATCAGCAGTACTATCTTTATCTTCAGCAGCGCTAACACCTTTTTCAGCACTACCTTTATCTTTCACAAGCTCAATAGTCTCTTTTTGATCTACAATTACTTCTATATTAGCCAAATCAGATAAATCAAACATATGTTCATCCTCAGCAACATTAAGTTCTTCAGTTTTGTCACTATTCCTCCCCTGTTTGGATGCATCCTTCTCACCCAAACTCTCTTCAGAGGACTTAACTCTTGGCTTGTACACCCTTCTTTTTGGTTGTGGAGTTCTTAACTTGTTCTTTCTTTCCAGCTTCTTAACTCTTTTCTTTAACTTTTTAATTTCCAAAGCTTGAGCATCCTTTACATTCTCCATGTCAAGAACCTTGTCAGACAGTTTTGTACACATATCCATCAATTCCTTAAGTTTAATTCTTTCCTCATCACTTCCGGGTGTGTTAACTCCTAGGAGAGGTGAATCATAGGAAGGTATAGATACCCTCTCAGACCTAATGTGAGCAATGGTATACCACATGGCTTCTTGGCACCTGGGACTACCACCTGAACCAATTCCCTAAGGAAAAGGAACATTAGGTATTGTCGTGGATTGGGTCCTATTTATGTTACCACTGTCTTGCTCTGCATCTAAGCTAGCAGCAGTAGTGGCAGCCCTTTCTATACTGTCTCTCCTCTCCTCATGGACATCCTCATCTACATCAAGGTTAGTAGGCTCATTGGACTGAGGAATCTTAGTGACCTTGCTTTTGGTTTTCCTACGTTTGTGAGTCTTTTTAGGGTGTGATGATCATGCAACAGTAGGGATTGGTTCAACATGAGATGGTGAAGCAGTAGTAGGTGTGTGTTAGGGTTTAATAGGTTGTCCTGAACCTCACCCTCCACTACTTGTGATGCCAGCATAGATGGAAACAATGGTGTAACAGTCCCTGAAAAATCTTTTCCTTTCCTTCTCATGTTTGCAAAAACCTTTTTAGTATGAGAAGGTGTATCATATTTATCATTAAAAACTGCTGCAAGATTTTCAATTTGATTGTTCAAAAACAGTTGTAAAAACCTTGGATACATTTAAAAAAATTAGAATTAGGATCCAAGTTTCTTAACATACCATCAAAAATCAATTTAGAAAAATTAAATTTTTGATTCATAACCAAACATATAACTGCTGATGCTATATTAGTACCAAATTCATTCCAAGCAGTTGATTTAGAACTTAAACATTGTAAGATGGTATGAATGAGATACTTCCATTGAGGGAAAAAGGTTTTAGAAAAGTAAGTTTATTAGAAAGCTTTTCATATCCCATCAATTGAAGGTTTTCAAAAATCTCAGTGTTTATTAGGCAAGTAATACCATCCTCATCATCAAAGTGAAGATTTCTCCCACAAATGATTCTGTTATTACTGTAGTCTTGCCATCAACTCTGGCACGTATTTGTGTTTCATTATTGATTGTTTTGGTCTTTACAATAGACCAAAACTGCTCAATATATAACACATAGATAGTTGGACTTACAGTTAAGGCATAACTGATAGGGCTATCATTAAGGAAACTAACTATCTCTGCAAAAATCAACATTGGCTTCTGATTTTTTTAAGTATGCCACCATATTGTGAGAATCAGCAAAAGTTAAGTCCACCATTGATGATAATTGTGAATGTCGGTGATGAAATCGAGTTAGGGTTTGTAAAATTTAGAGCATGAGAGTGTTTAAGAGTGATTATTGTGTGATCATAAACGATTTATAGGGAATTAAGCAAACCCATAAGTGAAGTAACCATTTAATTTACAAAAGACACCCTTAGCAGTTTTAACCCTAATAGTAACCTAGCAGCACTAACTTAGCCCAACAACATTAACTTTTTGCCTAACAGCACTAACTTTTGAGTTACCAGTATAAACCCTAATTTCATCCAAATAGTATTTCCAACCCATTCCAATCATCAATCTATCCAAACAATACCTCAAAGATTAAGCATTCCAATGCTAGTAGTCAAAAATTAAAAACGACTAATATCAAATGCTTTTGTGAGCAAATCTACAACATTATGATATGTGTGAATCTTGATCATCTGAATAAGCTTCTTCTCATTGGAATCTCTGATAAAGTGGTGTCTAATCTCAATGTGCTTAGTTTTTGAGTGAAATATTAGATTCTTCACAATGCAGATAGTACTCTCATTATCAATGAAAATCTTAGTGTTCATAAAGTTGTATCCATAATCAAGCAATTGATTTTAGATCCATAACACCTATCCATAGCAATTTGATGCAGCTACATATTCTCTTTCAGTTGTAGAATTTGCAACCACAGTTTGCTTCTTACATTGCCATGAAATCAATCTGCTCCCAAGAAATTGACAACCTCTTGTTGTGGATTTCTTGTCTAAACTTGCACCTGCATAGTCACTGTCAGTATAAGCTTCCAAATCAAATGGTGAGTCCTTAGGATACTAAAGCCCCAATTTATGTTGACCTTTCAAGTATCTAAAGATTCTTTTCACAGCATAAAGATGTGAAACTTTAGGTGTGACTTGGAATCTTGCACATGCACATACAACAAATATAATATTAGACCTTGAAGATGTTAAATACATTAATGATCCAATCGTTGATCTATATAAGTAAACATCAACATCTTCAGCATTTTCATCCTTCACCAAAGGCTTTGAAGTCTCCATAGGTGTACTTGCTGTCTTCACAGTTAAAAAACCACACTTCTTCAAAATTTCATCCACATACTTGTCTTGACTGATGAAAATCCCATCATCTTTCTGTGCTACTTATAGTCCTAAGACGAAAGTGAGCTCACCCATAGAACTCATCTGAAACTTTTTGTGCATTAATTTCTCAAACTCAGTGCATAACTCCTTCTTAGTAGATCCAAAAATGATATCATCTACATATACTTGAACTAGTAGAATATCACCTATGAACTTTTTAATAAAGAAAGTCTTATCTATTGTTCCTCCCTGAAATCCATTTTCCAATAATTAGATAGACAAAGTCTCATACCAGGCTTTAGGAGCTTGATGTAGACCATATAATGCCTTTTCTACCTTATAAACTCTGTTAGGGAACTCTAGATCTTCAAATCCTAGAGGTTGACAGACATAAACTTCCTCTTTAATCTTGCCATACAAAAATGCACTCTTCACATCCATCTGGTATACAACAAAGTCTTTGAATGAGGCATAGGCTAAGAATAGCCTAATTGCTTCAATCCTAGCAACTGGAGCAAAAACCTCATCATAATCTATTCCCTCTTCTTGAGTGTAACCCTGCGCAACCAGCCTTGCCTTGTTTCTAACCACAATACCTCTCTCATATTTCTTGTTTCTGTAGACGCATTTTGTTCCAATGGCCCTCTTGCCATATGGTAAATCAACCAAAGTCCAAAGCTTCTGCAATTTAAACTGTAGAAGCTCATCCTGCATTGCTTCTATCCAGCTTGGATCTGTCAAAGTTTGAATCACCTTCTTAGGTTTTACTTGTGATAGAAAACAATCAAATAGACAATTTTGAAAATTTTTGTGGTTTGTTCTCCTCTGCTTTTGAATTAAACTCACCAAACCATGTTCTTCAGAATTCTTAGTCATCCTTCTTGTTTGAGGTGCTGAATGTAGATCTCCTATAATCTGTTCAACTGGATGATCTTTATGAACTCTTGTTGTTGCAATAGGACTGACAGACATAGAAGACTCCAAGTTATTCATGTCTCCTCCTACAACAAAGTCTTCATCATCATAAGCATCACCAAATATGCTAGTATCTTCCAAATTAGGCATCATTGGTTCATCATCAGCATCCTTTGTTCCAACAATATTAATAGGAGAACTAACAGCAAAAATACTGTTAGTGTTGTTAATGTTAATTTCAGCTTCTTTCCCTTAAACAAACAACCTTTCAAATTCTCTTTCAAATTCATCTCTTAAGTCTTGATCATCCTTGTCACCTTCATTTGCTGGATCCTTAGTAGATTTCTTTCTAGCATCATCAGCAACCTCATCATCTGATCTCTTAGGACTTGAAGAGATAGGTGAATCAGGAGTCTATAATGGTAGCAGTATATACTCATGACTAGGTACTGTTTTCTTCCCAGCTTGACCTGCATCTATACTTTCTTTGGTACCTGCTCTTCCCAGCTTGACCTGCATCTATACTTTCTTTGGTACCTGCATTACAATTAGTTTGATTCTCTGCAACAACTGGCTTATACTTCATAGATTTT
>BQNB010050123.1:0-20752 GCA_026074375.1 Tanacetum coccineum | reverse complement strand
AATCTTTGTTATTTTGGATTCTTCCAAGGTAACAAACACTTTACTACGTAAAGAATCGATCAAGGCGTGGGATCAACATCTTGTTCTTTTCTTACTACTCTATGCTTTCTTTCCACTGCTATCAACCTTCTTTCCACTGCTTTTAGTATCCATAGGAAGAAAATTATTTACCTGTTTGTATGCTTTGTCAAATATTTGCTTGATTGCATCAAAGCTTTTACCTTTGAAATTCTTGTCCTTGTATCCTGCCATATGCTTCATGTAGGTACACATTTTCTTTCTTTGTTCTGCTTTGGTAGGTGATTTGTTCCTTTGCTCTTCAGCTCTTTTTGCAGCAAAGAATTTCTTTTTGGCTGTAATAAATTCCATTAGCAGTCCAACTTGCTCTTCAATAAACATATGTTCTCTCTCTTTTGCATGAAGCCTTTCAGCTAATTAAGTATCATCATCTATTCTTGCTTCAATGGAATCCCATTCTTTAATTAATGCAGCATTACTAG
The DNA here is from genome assembly GCA_026074375.1 of Tanacetum coccineum. Lineage (NCBI taxonomy): Eukaryota > Viridiplantae > Streptophyta > Magnoliopsida > Asterales > Asteraceae > Tanacetum > Tanacetum coccineum. The sequence continues at coordinate 20,252 of BQNB010050123.1, read as the reverse complement.
CTTCTTCTTCTCTGTCTCTTTCAAGCCTATCTTCTTTATCTAACTCTGCTTGAAGTCTTTGAGCTATATCAGCATCATATTTAATTTGATCTTTGCCTTTCACTTTCACTAGTTTCACAGGCTCTTGCATGATGCCTTTTTCTGTATCTTTTGCTGGAATCTGAGGTTGAGGTCTTGATGTTGTTGTTGGTTCACTTGGCTCTTTAAAAAGAACTCCCTTCAACTTTTGTGGTCTTAAAGCACTACTTCTGATTGCCATCAAGATCTCAACCAAAGTAACATCATCTGCAACACTAACATCAACAACAGTAGTAACTATCTCACCAGCAATAGTAACTGGATCAACAGTACTATCTTTATCTTTAGCAGTACCAACACCTTTTTCATCACTACCTTTATCTTCCACAAGCTTAGTAGTCTCTTTTTGATATGCAATTACTTCTGTACCAACCAAATCAGATAAGTCAAACATATGTTCATCCTCAGCAACATTAAGTTCTTCAGTTTTGTCACTATTCCTCCCCTGTTTGGATGCATCCTTCTCACCCAAACTCTCTTCAGAGGACTCAACTCTTGGCTTGTACACCCTTCTTTTTAGTTGTGGAGTTCTTGACTTGTTCTTTCTTTCCAGCTTCTTAACTCTTTTCTTCAACTTTTTAATTTCCAAAGCTTGAGCATCTTTTACATTCTCCAAGTCAAGAACCCTGTCAGACAGTTTTGTACACATATCCATCAATTTCTTAAGTTCAATTATTTCCTCATCACTTCCAGGTGTGTTAACTCCTAGGAGAGGTGAATCATAGGAAGGTGTAGATACCCTCTCAGACCTAGTCTGAGCAATGGTATCCCCTATGGCTTCTTGGTACCTAGGACTACCACTTGAACTATTTCCCTGAGGAAGAGGCACATTAGGTATTGCTGTAGATTGAGTCCTATTAATGTTACCACTAGCCTGCTGTGCATCTAAGCTAGCAGCAGTAGTGGTAGCCCTTTCCACTCTGTCATATCACTCCTCATAGACAGCCTCATCTAGTATATTGGGTATAGCCTCACTAGTCTGAGGTAACTCAGTGACATGGTTTAAGGCTTGCCTAGGTGTTTGAGTCTTTTGGTGTGATGATGATACAACATTAGGAATTGGTTCTTCATGAGTAGGTTGAGCAGTAAAAGGTGGTGGTTGGGGTTCAGAGGGATGTCCTGAACCTTCACCCTCTTCTGCTTGAATTGCAAGCATACTTGGAAACAAAGGTGTGTGTTCCCCAGAAAAACCTCTTTTCATATTGCTAAAAAGTTTTGGAGTTAAAGCAGGAGCAATATATTTTCTGTTGTAGGGATTAAGGAATCTTTTGTTCTTGTCCAAAAATATTTGAATAAATCTTGGATACATTAAAAATTTATATTTACTATCCAAGTTTTTCACCATACCATCAAAAATCAATTTAGAAAAGTTAAAAGTACAAGACACACACAGAACAAGCGACACACAACAGTTGTGACACTCCAGAAGGTACCACTTATCTCCTACTAATCGAATACACAAAAGTGAGTTACGTATTTTTCGTCACCGCCCGACATATGATTTTTACGTTTTTTACGCGATAATTTGCGCGTTTTGATATCAAACGGAACACCGAAAACACCGTAATCTTTTCGTGTAACTCTAGTTACGTATATCCCAGGGTTTTAGAAGTTAAAAATTTCATGTCCACCACCCCTCCCCTACCAACTCCCACGCATACATACACAATTAATTAAGATCCAAGAATATTTTACACTTTCATTTGAACTTTGGCATTCTCATGCCAGGTGGTGGCATTTTTGGAGGAGTATGCTCCCGATGCATGGTACATGGAGTCTTGTCTTCTTAGTTTTAACTTTGAACACTATTCTCTAACTAACAAAAAACATGGAATCTTGATTTAATTTTCAACCAGGTGTCAAGCTTGAACCGCCTCCTCCCTTGGCTCCTTGTTTGCGTCCGAACCCACAACCACACACACCTTGGTCACCTAGACACTTTATACCAAGTCCTAAACCCTACCTTTTGTCCTATAAATACCATGTTATCTCACACTTAGGGTTCATTCATTTCTTGCAAGCCACCAAGTATTCTCTCTTCTCTTTTTCTTCTCTTTGGCCGCGACAGCAAACACACACATACACACATTCATAGCTTTGATTTCTAGCAAGATTTATCCATTTCAATCTCATTTCTATTCATATCTAAGGGTGTTTCAAGTGTTTGATCATTGTTTTCAAAGGTTTATAAGATTTCAAGAGTTAGGTTTTGATTATTCAAGTGGGTTTTGCAAGATTTGATATTGGGTTTTAAGATCTAAGGTGTTCATAGATAGATTATGTGATTGTCAATCCTTGATTCTCTTCTTCTTGTAAGTATTTCAAAATCCTTCTTGTGATATCCGTATGGTTCTTGAATCCTTATTAAAAAACAAGGCTTACGTGTTTGTAAACTTTTGAAAATGGAAGAAATATATATATACTTTTGTCATTATTGGTGAGATGAGTTGATTTGTGTGTTGCAATAATAGTAATGATGGGATTAGGATATATTAAGAGTAGTTTTTGTTGGTGGCTTAGTAGTGAATTAGAATGTAGGTTTAGAAAAACACTGTATTTTAAAGTTTAGATGGATTTATGGAAGCGTTTGCAAATGTAAGGTTGTTGTATGAGCCGAATGTTGTTTTTGATAGGTTTTCGGCGACTTTTAGAAATATGTTTTAATTAGTCCAAGAAGGTAGTTGTTTGTGGAAAGCTTGGTTTTTCGAATAGAAAGCTTTTCCCATATATCGAAACACTAAAAGCTGAGTTTAAAACGGCCAAGGTTATTCCGAAGAAAATGAAATTATTCTTGTGAACATTTTTCGGCAAAATAAATTAAGTGGTTGCTGTTTGGAAATTAAATTGAGGTTTTCGGACACTTTCGGACATATTTGAGCTTTTAAAAGGTTGGCGAAACATATAGAAACATTAGTAAACTAAGTAGGATCATTAGAAACGTCATCAACGTGTTTTTTTTATGTGATGTCGAGATTTATAAAAACGTAGGACTTCTAAAAATAGCAACTTTTGAAATATATTGGCGAGACGGATATAGAAGTTAAGTGTTTAGGTTTAGATAGAGCGATTTTGAAAATATGGAAACTTAAAAAATATAGAGGACGGTATTAACGTCAGGAAATACTAAACCTTCCTAAAATAGAAGTTTTCTAAAAAGGGTAACTTTCAGATAAACATCGGGATTTAACGTAAACTTTAAATAATTTCCTTTTATGCCGAGTTTTATGATAAATATACTACAATCACAACACATATGGGTGGCCTTTTCGTTGATAAGAAATCGTTCCTTGATTTCATACATCCTATTTTTTTCTAAGCACTCCGCATATTATTTAGGGTCGCGGCTAGGATTTATAGTCACTTACAACTTTACTTGGCATTCTATCATGTCGTTTCTCTTGTACTTAACACTGGTTTGTGCATCATAGTTGCATGATCGAGTTATCATTACAGGACAATCCTCTATAAATATAACCCGCATATTATAGATACTCACTCAATTTTGCGCTTTACGTAATTTGGGGTGAGAAACATTGTTTGTTTTTAAACATTGGACATAAATGCTTTACGATTTCCCAATCCTGTTTACATGTTGCCTAAGTAGTGTTGAAACTTGTATGCCCGAGTTATCATGAACCGTTAGTTATTTATGACCAATGAGATTGGTTAAGTGAGCGCGAGTGTTGTAAAATAGATCTATTGAGACTAATCATCCCCGTCCGGGTAAGTAACTCTTACCACCCACGAGGCACCCAAATAAACGGACGATTAATCATTCGAGTGATAAGGTGTTTCGCCGTTTATTGGCACCCTTCAGGGCGACGTTATTAAACCTTTTGCATGCACCCATTTAGCATTTAGCCTCGGTGTCATGACTTAGTGCAACGTAAAATACCCTTTAAATCTTAACTTGATTAAAACATTTAGGATTGTCAGCTAAATTCTCACGTTTCGAAAACTGTCAAAAAAATCTAGCATTCTCTGATGGAGATCACCACAACTAATAATATTATGATTCGCTCCCTCCCCACTAGTCTGTAACTACTCACGCCAAGCACAGATCGATAAGCCATCATATTTAGAAAAATACCCACTGCTTATCAGTTAGTGTTATATAGACACGACATGCTATCTAGTATGTTGTTTGCCCTCAGAGGTAGCCTCACTAAATCTATCTTTCTAAAATTCTTAGCTTAGAGGATGATCAAGCTACTTAGTAGATGGGTCTCTGATCATATTCTGAGGCCTAATTCTAACTCTTTAGCTACAACGACAAGAGATATTAAAATCAACTGACAGCATATGTATCAAGACATCGGATGATACAATTTCCCAAAACTTATATTCGCTTTCTCAGTTTGTATCTTTTGAACGCTATGTAAAACCTTAACTTATTTTATTTAATGCAACATGTTGGGAGATTTTCTGAATGAGAAAATGAAACGACCGTTGAGTCGTTTTCTTTGTACTTTGTATGATGTATATTATGACGTCACACCTCCGGACACATATTTCGTCCAGGCCCCATTTGGGGGTGTGACAGATTGGTATTCAAAGCCAAGGTTAGTAAAAAAAAAAGAGAACCAGGTAGTAATATTTGAGTCGTGGATTAATAACCAGTATTGTATCCTGACGTTTTTTAGACTTGCTTACGTATATAATTACTTATCGATAAGATACAGATATAATATAATACATTTTCTATAATTTATATTACGTTAAAATTTTGAGCCAGTGGAGGAAATATTACATCACATCTAAAATTTTTCCTGCATTGCACACAACTTGTATGGTTTCATATAAAGAGGGATTTATATAAACTTTTGCTGGTCAGTAATTGGCAGGCTCTGGTACATTTTTTATTTCTGTTTGGTGGGGGGGGGGTGGTAGAGTAGATTCGATTCTCTATACGAGACTAAGTGTGGGAATCCTCTATCCCGCGAGTTACTCTTATAGGTTCTGATTCCGTTGAGGTCCCCTGATGTCATCATAGGTGGGGGGTGCGAGCTGCGATTCACTTCCACCGTTTGTGGGTGCTTGAGCCTTGATTAAATTCGCTTTCATCATCAAAGGTTGATCCATCAAGAGGTTTCACGAACGCAGGTATCCTGTACGCATTATCCACCTATGTTTACACCCTTTCATGTTCGGCACGATTCAGAGTTAGATAATGAGTTGCTCAGAGAGGAATGTAAACGCAACAAAACACCTCATGATGTTAGCTTGCTAGAATGGAGAGCAGAGTTGTCAAAACGAATTCATCAATGACACCTCTACTTCAACTTCACGAGATCTATACTCCCCGCCTTCCACCCGCACCAGCCCCAATGCATTAGGTTGCACCATCTACTGATATCATTCCACACCTGTTTATGCACCACAAGGGAATTCATCGACGAACCGGATCTATTCTTATCCGACTGTCAATGACATTCTTTCCGAATCGTCGACTTTACCGCAGTACCTCCTGTGGGCCATCTAGTGGCTTTAACACGATGAAAGTTCGAGTTTAGAGACCCTTAACTTGTCCTTTGGGGGGGGGGGTTGTGGATGGTGAGTGCCAACATAAACTAGAAATTAAAGCAATTTAAAAACCTAACGACATTTAAAAGTAATTAAAAACTAATTAAAACTAAATAAACTAACTTAATTAACTAAAAATGACAAAATAAAACTCTAAAATTTCAAAATGCAAATTTCTTAAGCTAAATGTATTAAACTAATTTTTAAAACACAGAATTTTTTTTTGACTTTTTAAACTATTTAAAACTATTTTTTAAACTAAATAATACTAAAAATTGAATTAAAAATACTAAACTTAATTATAAAAATTTGAGAAATTTTATAAGAATACTAAATACTATTCCTAATGTTTACAAAGAAAAACAAAACAATAAACCCTAACCAATAAGTTGCTAAAAATTAAATAAGCCGAATAAGCTAAATCCTAAACTAAGTATTAATATTAAATGTGACAAACCTATAAATGAAAAAGACCCAAGGGCAGTTGGTTAAGGTGTTGGTGTTGTGTGAAGGAGGTCACAGGTTCAAACCCAGTGACTTCCTTTTTAGAAAACATTTTTTTTGAAAAAGCTAATCTAAAAGCTAAAATAAGCTACTTTAATGAAGAGACTTATAACTAAAACTTATAAATAAGCTAGAAAAGACAGCTCAAAACTGACAGATTTAGTTTTCTTAATATTTTAGAAAGGAAGCTAAACTGTTTGGCTTTTTGGACTCAATAAGGTAAAAGAAAAAAACTAATAAGCTAAACCTAAAAAGCACTAAGGACTAAAAATAAGCTGACGGAATAAGCTTAAAAACTACAAAAAGGCAAATAGACAGCAGACTCTAACACAGCACTTAAAAAGATTTTGACAAACTTTGAGGAAAAATTTAAGGACTAATAAGCATTTGAAATAAGCTGAAAGGTTAAAACAGATAAAGCCCTATGAGCTAATAACACAAACAAGCAAGAATTAAGCAAATTTGGCAAAGTAATAAGCTAGAAAAAGACAAATCAAAATGACAGACCACTACTAATATTTTCTTTTTGCTTTTTGGATTAGAATGACTAAATAGCAGCTTAAGAATAAGACTTAATAAGCTAAACTAAAGACTAAAACTCAAAAATAAGCTAAAGACTTTGACCCTAAGGACACAAATAAGCAACTAAAAGAAAAGCAAAAATGAAAAAGAAAGTCAGTATATGCTGATCAAAATCAGTATATACTGAACCTTGTTTTTTGAAAATTGCTACTTTTAGCCCTAAATTTAAGCTAGAAAAAGCTAATTTGAAAACTCAAAAAGCTAAAACAGATCAATCTTGACACCTAATGAGCTTATTTTATCAAATTCAGACCATAAAACAAGCTTAATCAAACCTAAATTAGCTAATGAGAATTGGCTTTTGGACAATTGAAATAAGACTATAAAACTTAAATCATTACCCAATCATTGGCCTTGGGATTGCCAACTTGGCAGGCCAAAAACGTCATTGCTAGGGTCAATTCCATCTAGAAGGGTTAATTCTCATATGAGCTAGGTTAATTGGGTGTCAGGGTGAATTTTGGGACGAAGGGTGAACAATGAATTTGATTTGGGTGCGTTTTTTATGTTTGACCAGGAGTTATAAGGTAGACTATGGTTTGGGCTTTTTATAACTATGTTGGGCAAGGTGTTAAGGGTTATGGGTTAACGGAGTTTAATTAATTTAAAGGTTAAGGACTAATGGTGTTAGTCCCAAGGACTTCACTTTGTTATTAGTTTTATGGTTGTTTTAGGGTTTAAAGGGATTAACAGGATTGGATTTGATTAAGACTTAACATAAATTCTCCTTCGGCTTCAATTTCTCATACTCTTTCCATTCCCGTGCTCGGTTTTGTCTGTTTTGCTTTATTTTTGTCCTTTTATTTAATATCTGTACCTGCAAGACACAAATCACAAAGTACATATATACAATGTATTTTTATGTCATTTCCGTTTATTATTGGTCTTTTTATCTTGTTTTATTAGGTAAAAGGTATGTGCATTTAGGCACATACCAAAATCCCCTATACTAAGCTATTGTCGTGTCCTCACGCAATGTCATAAATACAAACTTAGAAAACCAAAAATTTCAACCCCCTTAGACTAATTACCTCGAAAAGTAGCTAAGTGTTCATCTAAAGGGATTAAGAAATCACTAGTTTTGAATGACCCTGGTTTTACCTTTTATGTATTATTATTAACTTCATAATATCATAACTTCACGGACAAAGAAACTCTAAAATGGCATAAATTAATCGTCCCTGATTTTTAAACTGGGCCCAAACTAAGCTTAAATATGAAATCATTGTTTAAATACATAGTTTAAGATGCTACCACTAACTCATAAATGCTAATTATTAGCTTAATTCTAACCATTATTAAATCATTATTGCATGATAGTAAGAACAGAATTTAAAAACAAAATTAACTAAAACTGAATTTTATTAATACTCAAAGAGATTACAACTTTTTAAGACAAAAATTACATTAATGAAATGAAAATAAGCTAAAAACTACAATAAGCTATTAAACTACTAAAAACCTAGATGATTTCTACTGTGTGATTACATTCCTTTTTATAGTGATTGAGAGAACCTTCTAGCCCTTTAGGAGCGTCCTAAAGCTCAAATCCTAGCCCTTTCCAACAAACTCCAAATCAATCATCATGGCCCTTGGATCCTCTCCACGTTTCCCAACCAATCACGTCCTCTAGGATTGTCAACGTGGCTAAATTGATGTCAGAAGTGTCAGGTAATAGCTTCTAGAAGCAAGAGAGCGTGTGTGTAGTAGGATTGATTTACCGTGTGTTAATTGTTGCTCTATGTAAAAGATGGGGGGAAATGAAAACGATGTATAGTAATTTTGACCCATGTTTATAAGTTTGACTTGGACCGGCTAGGTGGACTTAGGTTTTAATTATAACTTGGGACAGGACAGTTTTAAAGGTAAATGGATTGGATTTGATAATTTGGACTTAGTTTATTAATTGGATTTAGGCTTAGATTTTTATAGGTAACATGTTAATGGGCTGACCCGGCCCAATAAAATAGGAACGGGTTGGCCCATTAAGAATGTACACGCCTTCGGCTTCGAATTCTCACGCTCTTTCTATTCCCGTGCTCGGTTTTGTTCGTTTTGCCTTTGATTATGTCCTTTTTGTTGATATCCGGTACCTGCACAGTACATAAAGCAAAACAAGCATATTCATTGCATTTTATATCTATTTTTTGGTCATTTAGGCTTGTTTTATTAGATAGAAGGTATGTGTATTTAAGCACATACCAAAATCCCCCATACTAAGCTATTGCAGTGTCCTCACGCAATGATATAAATACACGCTTAAAACCAAAAATTTCAACCCCCTATACTAATTACCTCGAAAAGTAGCTAAGTGTTCATCTAGGGGGATTAAGAAATCACTAGTTTTGAAACGCCCCTTTTTACCATTTCATTTTATAAATATATATTTTTATTTTTCACAAGTAACAACATGTTCGACTTTCATATGTATAATTTAGCAAAGTTACTTTTAGGATCCACGGAACATAGATGCTACTTTTTAGAAATATGTGACTCATAACGGATTAAAATTTTAGCATCGTCCGCTGATTTTTCTCACACACGGCCCAAAATACCATGCTTAAATGAGACTCGAAATTCTCATTATTAAAGAAAAGCTGTTTAGAGAGCTACACAACTCATATGTTGCAATTTGTGTAAGCCTTAGCATAAATTTTTACATCGCACGAACTGGATCAAAATTAAACATTTGTATGTGCTTAAATCAAATTTCGACCATCCAATCGACATTCTAAAGAAAGTTGTAATCCTTCTAAATGTAACGTTCCACCTGAGAATTATGATTTTGAAGGCGAGATCATTCCATGTAGCGACTTTCTTCTTGGCACATCCCAGTCGAGACCGGTTTAGGTGACCAGGCTTTTGACACCCCACAGAGAATAGTATCGGAACTCACGGACCTTCGTTTTTAAAAACTCTTAGGCTTCCCGTTAAATAAACACTTCATTTAGAAAAACCACAACTTAAAACGAAATAGTCTTAGTTTAAAAGCATATTTAAATTTAAGAAAAAGAGATTTTCCCTATATTTATTAAATCACTTATATTACATTTAACATTAATATAATTATACTTATAACCTTCACCCTTTAAACGAACTGCCACATCTGTATGCGAGCCGACCATGATCTAGTAATCTGACAAGGTATTATTATTATTATTATATATTATACACAAAAATTTTTTTAACTCTTTATATTACCACGATATATTAAGAAAATTTCTTTTTAGAAAATTTAAGTATAAATTTGAACTAAAAAGTCTAAAAATGTTGATTTTAAAAGGACTTTTAAGTGATAAAACCACTAACTTGTCTAATTTTCGAAAAGAGCATGTATTATTAGTCCGGTTAGAAGCTTCGGGGAGGAAATGCCACAAATTACACTTATGAGCTCTTAAGATTTCCAACTAATCCTTGCTTAGTATCCAACTTATACTTAACTACATCATTTTTCGTTCTTCGCAAATTTAAAATCTTTAATAAAAAGATCCGCGAATGCTTAGTCTAATAAAATCAAGCTTTGCATTTTTAAAGTCTATCATGGAAACTTGCAAACTCTTAGCTTTCTCAAGCTAGAATTCGTGTTTTAAAGCTTCTTGTATAAAAGACTAGCAAAAGCTTAAATTTATATAGGTTAAGGGCAAGCTAGAACGCAACATGCTCGATCAAGTCAAAATTTATTCTTGTTCTGACCAGCAGAAAGTCAAACGTTTGTGTCAAAACACTTATTTTATTTTTGAAATTTTTTAAATTTTGGCATAAAATCACATATTTTTTGTGGTAAAACGGGATTACGTGAAAACAAGGCAAATACAAGTAAGATCAAATCGAAAGATACCCCCCTTATACTAGAACTACACATTGTCCTCAATGTGAGACTGCCACCCCCATACTAATTTCAAGGCATAATCCAAATATTAAGGGGTCTCTACGCAAATCTAAAGCCGTTTATTAATTATGCTAATAGATAAACGTTAATCAATAAGATCTAGGATATCGGATTCCCATATATAAGCATGCAAAGATTGAAGATCGAGTGAACGATGGATAAAACCACAAGCACGAGAGTCTTCATAATCTAGGGCAATCTTGGACATAAAACACAAAACACGAAACACGAGAAAGGAAGAGGCGAGCCTCCTCACATCACACTTATTAATAAATAAATAAAAAAGAAAATAGAAAAACGGCTTGCCTCCCACGAAGCGCTTGTTTTTGTTAACCGAGTCACGAGCCTGACTAGACCCCAAATTTAGTGGTCCATGGGGAAGGTTTGGAGATCCGAGATAACCATCGATGGTATGTCCCCTCCAAAATAATGCTTAAGTCTATGACCATTCACCTTGAAGTTTGGTCTGTCAGTTTGAGATAACTCGACGGTTCCATAAGGAAAAACTTGAGCAACAATGAACGGTAAGGCCCAACGGGTTTTGAGCTTTCCTGAGAAAATCTTCAATCGAGAATTGAAGAGAAGAACTCGATCACCAACGTTAAAGACGCGGTTCTTAATCTTGGAATCATAAATATTCTTCATTTTCTCTTTCTAGATTAAAGAATTCTCGTAAGCTTGATCCCGGAGTTCATTTAATTCATTCATTTGAACTTTCCGGTGATCACCCGTGGTCTTAAGGTCAAAATTACAATGCTTTAAGGCCCAATAGGCCTTGTGTTCAAGTTTGATAGGAAGATGACAAGCCTTTTCGTACATAAGCTTATAAGGAGTGCACCCAATAGGTGTCTTGAATGCGATACGGAAGGCCCATAATGCATCATCTAACTTATCGGACCATGAAGCTTAATTTTTGCCTACGGTCCTTTCTAAAATACGTTTCAAACTACGATTTAAAACCTCCACTTGTCCACTAGTTTGTGGATAATACGCGATAGAAAGACGGTGAGTAACTCGATACTTAAGCATGACCTTTGCGAATTGGTCATTGCAAAAATGGGTACCGCGATCACTAATTATAACACGAGGAGTTCCAAATCGGGCAAAAAAAGATTTCAAGAATTTAACAACGACTCAGGCATCATTAGTGGGGAGCGATTTTGCTTCTACCTATTTAGACAAGTAATCGACGGCCACGAGAATGTACTTGTTCCCTTGAGAAGACAGGAACGGTCATATAAAGTTGATGCCCCACACATCATAGATCTTGCAAACTTGAATTGCATTTTGAGGCATTTCGTCTTTTTGCGAGATTTTACCTTGATGTTGACACGAGTCACATGATTTCACCATGTCATGGGCATCGCGATAAATCGTCAGCAAATAGAAACCGGAATCAAAAACTTTTTTAGTGGTGGCAAGTTGTGAGGATAAATCATCGCACCATGATGTCCCCCGGTGGGTCCATTATGGCAAGTTGTGAGGATATCAACGGCTTCTTGGCCGTGAACACATCATCTAATCACTTGATTCGCACAAATCTTAAACAAGTAGGGGTCGTCCCAAAAATAATGCTTTACATCCTTAAATAATTTTTTCTTTTGTTGGGACGACATCCCTTTCACTATAAAATTCCCCGCATGGTAATTTGCAATGTTGGCAAACCATGAGGTACTAGAATCACCATGAAAAGATATCATCCCGAGAATCTCAAAAGGAAATGTTTCATTAATTTCTTTTTTCTCGAGATCACCTTGATGAGGATTTTCTAATCTAGACAAGTGGTCGGCCGCGAGATTCTCCGCTCCTTTTTTATCACGAAATGACATCAAATTCTTGGAGTAGGAGAATCCACCAGAGCAATCTTGGCTTAGCATCTTACTTAGCAAGAAGATACTTGAGAGCCGAGTGGTTCGTATACACTATGGTCTTTGATAAGACTAAGTAAGGTCCGAATTTCTCAAAAGCATACACCACGGCTAATAACTCTTTTTTCGTAGTAGTGTAATGTGCTTGAGCATCCGTCATGGTCTTACTTGCATAGTGTATAGGCTGAAAATGTTTGGTCTTACATTGCCCCAAGACTGCACCTACCGCATAATCACTAGCGTCGCACGTAATTTCAAATGGTAGGTCCTAATCGGGGGAAACTAAAATCGGGGCTTCGGTTAACTTCTTCTTAAGTATATTAAACCCTTCAATACATTCTTTCAAGAAAATAAACGGGGTTTCTTTTTCTAGAAGTTGGGTTATCGGCCGGGCGATTTTAAAAAAATCTTGGATAAATCGACGATAAAACCCGGCGTGACCTAAAAAACTTCAAACGCCTTTGACGAAAGTTAGATGAGGGATTTTAGCTATAACATCAACTTTAGCTCTGTCGACCTCAATCTCGGATTTAGAAATTTTATGGCCGAGGACAATGCCCTCTTTAACCATGAAATGGCATTTCTCCCAATTTAGAACTACGTTGGTGTCTTCGTATCGTTTTAGCATTTTGTCTAAATAGGAGAGGCAAGATGAGAAAGAATCCCCGAAGACTAAGAAATCGTCCATGAAGACTTCTATTGTTTCCTCGATGGCAAACATCCTATAAGGGTAAGTGAAAGTGGTCTTCTCTTGGTCTTGTGGGTTAATAGGAATCTAAAAATATCTGAAAAATCCATCTAAAAAGCAATAGTATTCGTTCCCTGCTAAACGTTCAAGCATTTGGTCCATGAAAGGCAACGGGAAATGGTCTTTATGAGTGGCATCATTAAGTTTACAATAATCAATACAAACGCGCCATCCCGTAACTAACCTAGTAGGAATTAACTTAATATTTTTGTTTTCAATTACGGTCATTCCACCATTCTTAGGCACACAATGAACGTGGCTCACCCACGGGCTATCGGAGATAAGGTAAATCAATCTGGCATCAAGGAGTTTGATAACTTCCTTTTTGATAACCTCATGAATTTTTGGATTTACCCTTCTTTGATGTTGAACCGCTGGTTTGAAGTCATCTTCCATTAAGATCTTGTGAGTACAAAAACGAGGGTCGATACTCTTAATGTCAGAAATTTTCCATGCGATGGCCCATTTATGTGACTTAAGAACCTTTAAAAGGGCGGCCTTTTCTTCATCTTTTAATTCTTTAGAAATTATGACGGGTAATTTATCGGTCCTTTCTAGAAATGCATATTCTAAATGAGAAGGTAAATCCTTAAGCTCGAGTTCCGGTGGTTCTTCGATAGAAGGCTTTGTCATAGTAACATCAACTTGCTTAAGGTCGTCATTCTTCATCGTAGGGAGATTCGAAGATGGGTCTTCATTCAACAATTTCTCAAGGTAAAGAATATCTCCCTCCGTGTCGTAATAATCGTCATCCAAATTAGAAAGTTCTTTTGGGGTACGTAGAAAAGTCTCTATCTCTTCCAAAATGAAATCTCCTCCTTCAAAAGGAGTGAACGAGGGGGAAGAATAAGCAATAATAAGATTTGAAGGAGTGGGATTGCCACTCGTCGAACTATCCGAAAATCCAAGCACTTCTTGAGCATACTCCTCACAAGCAACGTCTATGACATTGACATGATGAACCGTTTCATCATAATTATTACGGGAGTATCTCGAAGTGTGCCCGACTTTAAACGTAATGGCTTCATCATTGACTCGAAGAGTTAATTATTCACCATGTACATCGATTAAAGCTCTTTTCGTCCTCAAGAAAGGTCTCTCGAGGATGAGGGGAACCCGAGGATCAACATCGTAATCAACTACAACAAATTCGGCTAGAAAATAAAATGTTCCTACTTTTACAAAAACATCTTCGGCAACACCAATCGAATGAGCGCCGATCGGTCTGCGAGTTCGAGTGTCATGCGAGTAGGAGTAAGTTCCAGGAGCGAGAGCTTCTTCCATACGAAAAGAGGCATTAGATTAATGTTAGCGCCAAGATCGGCCAAGGCTAAGTACTCATCTAGCTCCGGAAAATCACACGGGATGAGAAATTTACCGGGGTCTCCAAGTTTTTCGGGCAACTTTTTTAGGAGCACCGCCGAACAATTTTCATTTAACAGAGTATTTGCTAATTCTAACAACTCTTCCTTATTACTAAGTAAACTCTTAAACGTAGAAGCAAACTTCGACATATGAAGAAGAGCATCCGCAAAGCTAATATCGAAGTGTAATTTTTGAAAGATTTGAAGAAACTTCAACATTTGATTATTAGCTTTTTCACGAAGGTTTTGGTCGATAAGTCTTGAAGGATAAGGTATCGATGGTTTAGGATTAGGCTTCGAAGCAACTTCAGGTTCCGGAATAGACGTGTACAGTACTTTCTAAACTTATAGTTTGTACCTTGTCATTTGTCGCCTCGGTTTCATGTTCCACTTCCTTTGGGAGAGGAGAAGGAGTAGGTGGAATCGTAGGTCCATCATAAGCAACACCACTTCGAGTGGTAATAGCTTTCACATCACCTCTCGGGTTAGCAACGGTATTACTAGGAAGTGATCCTGAACCCGAGGGACTTTGCATTTGAAGAAAACTACTCATCATGTTCTTTAGCTCATTATGTTGTTTTGCCATCGTAGTCTCAAAATTGTTTTTTATTTCTGTTCTCATATTAATTATTTGATTTTGCATGGCTCTCATATTAGTCTCATTAGTCTTCATATAGTTAGTTAACTCATTTGATGGTCCAACTTGAATTTGATTATTCGGAGCTTGAAAATTAGTCTCATTAATCTTCATATAGTTCATTAACTCATTTGAAGTTTTGCCCTCTTCCTTGATTGTTTGGAGCTTGATAATTTCTTTGATTTTGATTGTATCGATTTTGATTATTTTGCACATTCGGTTGATTGAAACCGGGTGGTCTGAGGTAATTATTCGAGCGATAGCTAAGCAAATTACGGTCACCTTGTGGTTGGTAGGAATTACCCCCCGAATTATGGTTACCCGTAGTAGCATAAGCGGCCTCTTGAGTGTAGCCATCGACGGCTGGACACTCGGTAAAAGAATGGGGACCACCACAAGTCTCGCACTTCGGACTCACAGATTTGACCGATTGTATTTGTCTCATCATATCTAGAAAATTCTTATTCATCATTTCCAATTGTCGAACAACTTCTGGACTCTCGGTAGTAGTAGTAGAAGAGATATTTCTAGACGTCTCGTCTCGAGTTGCTGAAGTGTCCCAATGGTTGTGGTGAGCGGTCATGTTCTCGATCAATTCGTAACATTCTTCCGGTGTCTTTTGCATAAAAGTTCCTCCCGCTGCAGCATTGATGGTGTCCCGATGGCTTAATGTCAAACCATTATAAAACGTATCAATTTGTGTAACTAAAAGCATGTTATGGTTAGGACACCGATCAATGGACAATTTGTAACGCTCCCATGCCTCGAATAATGATTCGTGCGGTTTTTGTTCAAATTTCGTGATCTCGTTCCTTAATTTAGTCACCATTGAAGGAGGAAAATATTTCGAGAGAAATTTCCTCATCATATCGTCGAAAGAGTGGATGGAATTCCTTGGAAGGCGATCATACCATGCGATAGCATGATGCGTCAAGGAATATGGGAAAAGAGATAAACGAAGGGCGTCATCGGAGACCCCATTTTGCTTCATATGTTGAGTAATTTCCAAAAATTTGTCAATATGTCTATTGGCATCGTCGCCCGGTAATCCGTGAAATTGGCAAGTATTTTGAACTTGTTGGATCATGTGATGACGAAGTCCAAAATCCGTAGCCTGAATTGGAATCAGGGCAATTGGTCCACCCCGTCCATTTATAGACGGTTGGCACAACTCTTCCATCGATCGGGGAGCTGGCCCATTAGGTCTCACCACCGGAGGTGGACCATTATTATTAGCAAGAGGGGGTCCCGCAGGAGGCGGTCCCTGATTATTTTGAGGAATGCTCATAACTTCTTCGAAGTCGAAAAGAGATGACAGTTCACTTAAATTCCTTCGTCGAATAAGACTCTCGGGGTCTCTAAGCGAAGAAAATAGATTAGAAGAAGTAGAGCGACTGCTCATGCACTAAAAACGAAAATATTTTTGTAACCGATAATCGAACAAGTGTACGGTAGCTCTCTAGAAAACGCACAAAGAAGTGGAGGAGCAGGTAAGCGCGAAGCGTTTTAAAAACCTTCTCCTTTTGGGTCGAAGTTCATAGGATCAACCCTCCTTAAACCTCTCTTATAGTTTGTTTAAACTAAAGGTGAGCCGTTTTCACAAGTGACACAACGGTTATTTTTTTGTTTTTTAATTTTTTTGGTATTTTTATACTTTTAATAACAAAACAAAATATTTTTGTATATTTATGGTTTTATAAAAGAAAATAGAAAATAATAAACAATAACTTCACAGGGAAGGGTCTTCAAAACACTAATCTTCAAACTTTAACACGATAATCGTTTCACAACTTCCCCGGCATCGGCGCCAAAAATTAGTAACATTTTTAAACTATTTAAAACTATTTTTTAAACTAAATAATACTAGAAATTGAATTAAAAATACTAAACTTAATTATAAAAATTTGAGAAAATTTATAAGAATACTAAATACTATTCCTAATGTTTACAAAGAAAAACAAAACAATAGGCCCTAACCAATAAGTTGCTAAAAATTAAATACGCCGAATAAGCTAAATCATAAACTAAGTATTAATATTAAATGTGACAAACCTATAAATGAAAAAGACCCTAGGGCAGTTGGTTAAGGTGTTGGTGTTGTGTGAAGGAGGTCATAGGTTCGAACCCAGTGACTTCCTTTTTAGAAAACATTTTTTTTGAAAAAGCTAAGCTAAAAGCTAAAATAAGCTACTTTAATGAAGAGACTTATAACTAAAACTTATAAATAAGCTAGAAAAGACAGCTCAAAACTGACAGATTTGGTTTTCTTAATATTTTAGAAAGGAAGCTAAATTGTTTGGCTTTTTGGACTTAATAAGCTAAAATAAAAAAACTAATAAGCTAAACAGACATAAAGCTAAATGTAAAAAGCACTAAGGTCTAAAAATAAGCTGACAGAATACGCTAAAAACTACAATTAGCTATTAAACTACTAAAAACCTAAATGATTTCTACTGTGTCCCTTTTTATAGTGATGGAGAGAACCTTTTAGCGCTTTAGGAGCGTCCCAGAGCTCAAATCCTAGCCCTTCATTTGCAACAAACTCCAAATCAATCATCATGGCCCTTGGATCCCCTCCACGTTTCCCAACCAATCACGTCCTCTAGGATTGCCAGCGTGGCTAAATTGATGTCAGACGTGTCATGTAATAGCTTCTAGAAGCAAGAGAGCGTGTATGTAGTAGGATTGATTTACCATGTGTTAATTGTTGCTCTATGTAGAAGATGGGGGGGGAAATGAAAACGATGTATAGTAATTTTGACCCATGTTTATAAGTTTGACTTGGACCAGCTAGGTGGACTTGGGTTTTGATTATATCTTGGGCCAGGGCAGTTTTAAAGGTAAATGGATTGGATTTGATAATTTGGACTTAGTTTATTAACTGGATTCAGGCTTAGGTTTTTATAGGTAACATGTTAATGGGCTGACCCGGCCTAATAAAATAGGAACGGGTTGGCCCATTAAGAATGTACACGCCTTCGGCTTCGAATTCTTACGCTCTTTCCATTCTGACTCTCGGTTTTGTTCGTTTTGCCTTTGATTATGTCCTTTTTGTTGATACCAGATACCTGCACAGTACATAAAGTAAAACAAGCATATTTATAGCATTTTATATCTGTTTTTTTTGTCATTTAGGCTCGTTTTATTAGGTAAAAGGTATATGTATTTAAGCGCATACCATGGGTCTTTTTAGGGTGTGATAATGATGCAACAGTAGGGATTAGTTCAACATGAGATAGTGAAGCAGTAGTAGGTGTGTGTTGGGGTTTAGTGGGTTGTCCTGAACCTTTACCCTCCACTGCTTGTGATGCCAGCATAGATGGAAATAATGGTGTAACTGTCCCTAAAAAATCTTTTCTTTTCCTTCTCATGTTTGCAAAAACCTTTTTAGTATGAGAAGGTGTATCATATTCATCATTAAAAACTGCTGCAAGATTTTTAATTTGATTGTTCAAAAACAGTTGTAAAAACCTTGGATACATTAAAAACTTTTTAGAATTAGGATCTAAGTTTCTTAACATACCATCAGAAATCAATTTAGAAAAATTAAATTTTTGATTCTTAGCCAAACATATAACTGCTGATGCTATATTAGTACCAAATTCATTCCAAGCAGTTGATTTAGAACTTAAACATTGTAAGATGGTATGAATGAGATACTTCCATTGAGGGGAAAAGAAAGGTTTTATAAAAGTAAGTTTATCAGAAAGCTTTTCATATCCTATCAATTGAAGGTTTTCAAAAATCTTAGTGTTTGTTAGGCAAGTAATACCATCCTCATCATCAAAGTGAAGATCTCTCCTCACAGAAGATTATGTTATTATTATATTCTTGCCATCAACTTTGGCAAATATTTATGTTTTATTATTGACTATTTTGATCTTTGCAGTAAACCAAAACTGCTCAATATATGACACATAGATAGTTGGACTTATAGTTAAGGCATATTTGATAGGGCTAGCATTAAGGAAATCAACTATCCCTGCAAAATTAGCATTGGCTTTTCATTTTTCCAAGTACGCCACCATATTGTGAGAATCAGCAAAGGTTAAGTCTGCCATTGATGATAATTATGAATGTCAATGATGAAATCGAGTTAGGGTTTGTAAAATTAAGAGCGTGAGAGTGTTTAAGATTGATTACTGTGTGATCAAAAATGGTTTTATAGGGAATTAAGGAAACCCATAAGTGAAGTAACCATTTAATTTACAAAAGACACCCTCAGCAGTTTTAACCCCAACGGTAACCTAGCAGCACTAACTTAGCCCAGCAGCATTAACTTTTTGCCTAGCAGCACTAACTTTTTGCCCAGAAGCATTAAGTCATGCCAGCAGCACTAACTCTTGAGTTACCAGTATAAACCCTAATTTCATCCAAATAGAATTTCCAATCCATTCCACTCCACTCATCAATCTATCCAAACAACACCTCAGAGATTAAGCATTCCAATGCTAGAAGTCAAAAATAGAAAATGCCTAACATCAAATGCCTTTGTGAGTAAATCTGCAACATTATGATTAGTGTGAATCTTGATCACTTGAATTAATCTCTTCTCATATGAATCCCTTATGAAGTGATGTATAATCTCAATGTGCTTAGTCATTGAGTGAAACACTGGATTCTTAACTATACAAATAGTGCTTTCATTGTCAATGAAAATCTTGGTATTCATGAAATTGTATCCATAATCCAGCATTTGATTTTGGATCCATAACACCCATCCACAGCAATTAGATGCAGCTACATACTCTGCTTCAGTAGTAGAGTTGGCAACTACAGTTTGCTTCTTACATTGCCATGAAATCCATCTACTCCAAAGAAATTGACAACCTCCTATTGTGGATTTCCTGTCTAAACTTGCACCAGCATAGTCACTGTCAGTATAAGCTTCTAAGTTAAATGGTGAGTCCTTAGGATACTAAAGGCCTAATTTAGGTTGACCTTTCAAGTATCTAAAGATTCTTTTCACATCATGAAGATGTAAAACTTTAGGTGTGACTTGGAATCTTGCACATGCACATACAACAAACATAATATCAGGCCTTGAAGATGTTAAATA
>BQNB010050122.1:0-41676 GCA_026074375.1 Tanacetum coccineum | reverse complement strand
TACTCTAGTGCTTCCAATTTATTTGGAATTGTCCCGCTAGCTTCACCGACCCTTTCGTTATTTCCTGATGATCCTTACATAAAGGTTTTACAAGCTTTCTATACTGAAAACTCACCAATCCCGCCTCTTAAACCTCAAGAATTCTTTCTTCCAGAAGGACTTCTTTCACCAACAAAATCATCTTCTTCTACCCCGTTCCAACCTTAAATTTTTGAGATTAGCGAAACCTCTCAAAAGTCAACTATCGAGCGACATGAGGAGCAAATCCTGGATATCTTAAATAGCCTAGATGCAATCCCCATCGAACGTATCGAGCATATTGAAAACAAAATCGAAGGCCTCAGAAAAGGAACTGTGATTATTCAACGAGATTTTGATGCTCTGGAAGCCGAACTTCAGCAAGCTCATACTCAGATTCCAAAACTCCAGAGGAAGCAAATAGGATGCAACCATAAAATTTCTCTAGCCCGCTATAGGATTGCTGAATTAGGAGAAGTCATCAACGACATGGAAACTCGTCACCAAGCAGACATAGAAAATCTCATAGATTCCATCATCGAACTCAAGAACCGTATGGAGTGATCATCCAGTTTCTAGTTTAAATTCCAGTTTTTAGCTTTAACCTAACCACGGTATATGTGGTATAAATAAAAACACTTGTTAAATCTTGACTATGTATAATACTAAGGCAAGTTGTTCTTAAATACAAAGGCAATCCCGTTATCTACCTTGTTGTTTCTTACCACTTTATTCATCTCATCATTATTCATCATTCATTCATCATTCATCCATCGTACATTCATCATCATACCATAACCTTTAGATATCACCATTGTTAAAAATGCTTAAATGAAGCATTATTCTTTAAGCATTTCTCTTTAATCATTTTAAAGAAGAACAAGCATTATACTTGTGATATCATTCTTATTACGTGTTATCTTTTGTTGGTAGAATGCCTCCAAAAAGAGCATCAACAACGGAAGCACCGGCTATGACTCAAGATGCCATTAGAAAGTTAGTTGTTGATAGTGTCACCTCGGCTCTAGAAGCTCAAGCTGTGATAATGGCAAGTGCTAGTAATCCCGACAGGAACACCGGTCATACTATAACTCCTGTAGTGAAAACGGGAAACTATAAAGAGTTTATCAGTTGTCAACCTTTCTACTTTAATGGTACGGAAGGAGCAGTAGGCCTTATTCGCTGGTTTTTGACAAACAAGTATTGTCCCCGGACTGAGATCAGAAAGATGGAAGAAGAACTTTACAATCTGATTGTAAAGGGAAATGATCTTAAACCTTATGTTAGAAGATTCCAAGAATTAACGGTTCTATGTCCAAACATGGTGCCAAACAACGATAAACTCTTGGAAGCTTTTGACGATACATAGTTTTCGTCCCCCGAACTGAGACAGAAAGATGGAAGAAGATCTTTACAATTTGATTGTAAAGGGAAATGATATTATAACCTTAGTTAGAAGATTTAACAAAGATATTTAACCTGGTTCTATGTCCAAACATGGTGCCAAACAACGATAAACTCTTGGAAGCTTTTATCGGGGGACTACCTCGAAGCATTAAAGGAAATGTTACTGCCTCTAAACCTCAAACTTTAAGAGGAAGCCTTCAAATAGACCAAAGGTAATGGATCAAGTAACTAAGCTGCTCATTGCCAAGTATCGAGTGGACAACCAATGAATGTTTGACAACAGAAGAACTTTCAACAACAGCTCCCGCAGCAACAACAACTACCGCAACACCAACAATCGCTATAACAATCGTCAACACAGAACCAGATTATCCCAGAGGGCAGAAGCTGGTAGAGCCTATGATGTTACTCCATCAGAAAATGGTAGGTATGCCAGGAGATCTCCCTTTATGCAAGAGATGCAATTTCCACCATACTAGACCTTGTACTGGCAAATGTAATATTTGCAACAAGGTGGGTCATTTGAGTAAGAACTGCCGAAAATTAGAAGCCAGCTAGCTACTGGAAAGTAATCATATAACTTGTAGTTACAGTTGTATGTCACTGCCTGTTAAAAAAGAGGCATTATTATAAATCTGTGCCGTAAGACCAACATCAATGCTCCGAAGGAAAGAGCATACATGCTGAAAGTTTTAGGAATGCTCATATTAAGACTACAGAACGTAGTTACGGGTTGTTTCTATTAAATCAGCATTTTGTCTCAAAGTATTGTTTTGATTCCGGAGTGTAGAAGCTTATATCCATATCGCCTTGCATCTAAGCTAAATATTCGTCTATTACCAATATATACGATTTTCTAATATCGAAAGCCTACACGGAAAACTTAGTAAAGCACAACTATGTATTAAAGGCTTGCACTTTTAACTCGGCCTAAATCAACCTTTCAAAATCGATCTCATGCCGATTAAACTTGGTAGTTTCGACGTTGTCATCGGTATGGACTGGTTGTCCAAGTATCATGCCAAAATTCTCTGTGATAAGAAAGTCGTTCACATTCCTATCGACGGTGAAACTCTGATCATTTGAGGTGATCAAAGTAAAACTCGACTAAATCTCATATCCTGTATAAAAACCGAAAGGTATATAATCCGACGGTTGTCAAGTGTTCATGATTCAAGTACCATGGACAAGAAATTAGGTCGAGAAGAAACTAGAAGACATTCCCGTAGTCAAAGAATTTCCAGATGTTTTTCCTGAGATCTACTAAGGTCTTACTCTGTTTCGCCAAGTAGAATTCCAAAATCAATCTTTATCACCGGTGCAACACACTCGTAGCTCGAAACACCTTATGATTGGCTCCTTCAGAAATGCAGAAGGTTTTCTAACCAAAACTTCAAGAACTAACCGACCGAGGTTTCTTTGACCAAGTACATCGCATTAGGGAGCTCCTGTACTTATTTGTTAAAAAGAAGGAAGGATCTTTTAGAATGTGTATAGGATTACAGAGAGTTGAATAAACATTACCATATAGAATCGTATCCATTTCAAGGATCGATGAATTATTCGTCAAATTCAAGGTTCATCGTTGTATTCAAATTATTGACTTAAATCAGGTTATCATAAACTGAGAGTAAGGGAAGAGTATATTTCCTAAGAATGCTTTCAGAACAGATACGGACACTATGAATTTCAAGTCATGCATTAGGTTTTAAACAAACGCACCCGCTGTATCAATGGTTCTCATGAATTCGTGTTGTAAACCATATCTGGCTAAATCGTATAGTGTTTCATCGATGATATTCATTATCTATATTCTCGTAACGAAGAAGAACATGTATATCATCTCAGAAGTATCTTGGAGATCTAATTCGAAGAGAAAATTGTTATTTATGACAAGTCTCTAAATGTGATTTCTGGATTCATATCATGTAATTTCTTGGTCATCTCATCGATAGTCAAGGACTTCATGTTGACCCTGCCAAGATTGAAGCTGTTAAGAATTGGACATCTCCCACTACACCCACAGAAGTGCGTCAATTCTTAAGACTCGCCGGCTATTACCAAAGATTTATTAAAGGTTTTTCAAAAATTGCAAAGCCTTTGACTAAATTAACCTAGAAAAACAAGAATTATATCTGGAGCGAAGAACAAGAATCAGCTTTTCAACTCCTTAAACAAAAACTCTGTGAAGCACCAATCTTAGCATTACTAGAAGGAAACAATAATTTTGTCGTTTACTGTGAGCATTCTTCAAGGGTTATCAGGAGCTGTTATTAATGGCTAAGAGGAAAAAGTCATTGCTTATGCATCTCGACAACTTAAACCTCATAAAGAAAACTATACCACTCATGATCTTGAATTAGGAGCAGTTAATAAGACTCATTAAAATTGGAGACACTATCAGATACGGTAGATGTGTACAGTTTTCACTAATCAAAGAGCCTTTTTCAACATATTCTTCGTCAAAAGAATTGCAATATGAATGGAAAAGCAGTTTGGTAGAATTACTTCGCAGATTATGATTGTGAGTGTGCTATCATCCAGAAAAGTAAATGTTGTTAGCAGATGCATTAGACAAAGAAAACAAATCTAAAACTTTTCTCCGAGTTCGAGAACATTATTCTTATACCATTCATCAAAAAAATTACCATCTTAAATTCTCGAAGCCAAAATGAAGCCCTCAAAGAAGGAAAATGACAAAATGAGAACTAAGTGGAATGGACAAATCATTTGAAATTAGTCCTGATGGAAATCCTTGTATCAAAAATCAAAGTTAGTTACCACTTTTTGAGCGGTTTGAGAGACTTAATCTTGCATGAGATCTCATAAATCAAAAAAAAAATTAATTATTCTAATTCACCCCTGGGTTAATTGATAAGATGTTCCCATGGATTTAAAGTTAGAAGAAACTATTTGGTGGACCTATCATGAAGGCAAATCATCGACAAGAATATGTTAGCAAGTGTTTGACATGTTCTAGAGTTAAAGCAGAATGTCAAAAGCCATCCGGCTTATTGGTACAACCAGAAATTCCTATGTGGAAATGGGAAAGAATAACAATGGATTTTGTTACAAAGCTACCCAAAACCTCAACCGAACATGATGCCATCTGGGTCATTGTTGATCATCTTACCAAATCAGCACATTTCATACCCATTCGAGTGACTGACAGTATGGAAACTCATACGAGGTTATACATCAAAGAAATAGTCTCTCGATATGGCGTGTCAATCTCTATCATCTTGGATCATGACAGTCATTTCACATCCAGATTCTAGCAATCATTGCAAAATGCTTTGGGTACTCAACTAGACATGAGTACAACATATCATCCTGAAACCAATAGACAAAGTGAAAGAGCCATCCAAACACTCGAAGACATGCTACGAGCTTGTGTTATAGATTTCAGAAAAGGATGGGATAAACATTTACCATTGGTAGAATTTTCGTACAATAACAGTTATCATGCCAGTGTCAAGGCAGCACCATTCGAAGCACTTTATGGATGAAAGTGTAGATCACCTGTTTGCTGGGCCGAAGTTGGAGATTCTCAACTTACGGGACCAGAAATAATTCAAGAAACCACTAAAAAGATCGTACAAATTTGTCAACGCTTACAAGCTGCAAGAGATCGACAAAGAAGTTGCGCCAATGCAAGGCGAAAGCCTTTAGAATTTCAAGTTGGCGATCGTGTTATGTTAAAAGTATCACCCCGTAAGGGTATCTTTCGATTCAGAAAACGAGGAAAGCTTAATCCACGATACATTGGACCATTCAAAATCCTTGAACGAATTGGCCCAGTGGCATACAAATTAGAGCTTCCTAAAGAGCTTAGTAGTATCCACAATACTTTCCACGTTTCTAATCTCAAGAAGTGCTTATCCGATGAATCTCTTATTATTCCAATAAAAGAACTTCAACTCGACGACAAACTCAACTTTGTAGAAGAACCAGTGGAAGTAATGGATCGTGAAATCAAGCAATTAAAGCGAAGTCATATTCCTAAAGTCAAAGTACGATGGAACTCTAAAAGAGGACCAAAGTTTACATGGGAACGTGAAGACGAAATTCATGCAACTATCTCTTCATATTTTCATTCATCACTTTAACATCAAAATTAATCTTCGGGACGATGTATGTCTTAAGGATGGGGGACTATAACAACCTGCAATTTTCATAAATATAAATATCCATCTAATAAGTTAGATGATGTACAATCTATCAATTATATATGAACTCACCAATATCTCGATGTACAACATTTCTTGCTTAACTAAAGTTAAACGGGCTCAGGCAACCTACATATGGAAATCCTCTCTTCATATATGTCAAGCAATCATCATAATATATCAAGTCAATATCATAATATCATTTTTACAAAGTACATTATTCCTATAATGTACCATTCGCAACGTTATATCAAAATGGGCTTTAAACCGTTATCGGATGCCTCTAAACCCTAATTCCATGAAGCATTAACATCTAAAGTGAATGCACAAGCTACTAAAGCATATGTACAAGCAATATAACATCTCATTTGAAATATAAAATCTCTTCAACTCAAATTACAAGTCTCTAAAAGCTCAATGTACAAGTCATTAAGCATGATCTCTAAAATAGCCATTTTACCTCTGTTTTCATTCTAATTTCTTCACCACCACTTGTGTACAAGCTACTACACTCATTCTATAATGTATAAACCCTAAATATTCTATTCATAAACTTTCATACATCTTTTTATACTCAAAACACTAATTCAAAACCCTAAACCCTAAAACCAAGCTAGTTTCTAAACCATGACTTGTTTCTTTGTTTTTATCCATTGTAAACCTAAAAACCAATACATATATATAAGCTTAATAACATAAGTTTACATCATTATCAATCACTTTCCACGTCATTTCACCATATTAACAACATGTCAAGAAATAAAGCTGAAAACCCTAATGTGCCCTCCCTAAATTGTAACTTTGACCCGTTTACCTCATTTTCTACCCATTTTGTTAAACTAAACCACTCTCACTTTTGATTATAATCCTATATAAGATTAGGATCAGTTACCTATCCATACCTAATCCATTGTACATGAATTTACATGCTAGGAAAAAAACTTAACCCGTACCCTTATGAACCCTAAATGAACCACGAAATACTAAAACCTTATAAAATGACCATTCTAACTATTTTCCTTGAAACAAGCACTCAGGACTAAGATTAATTCATTCATGCAGCTTAAATCACCTCTCTTCAAAATATCTTCCATTTATATTGTATAAAATTCATCACATGCTTCTTGTTCTTTCTTTTCTAGCCTCGGCAAGCAACAAGAGAAACAACACATCAAAGCTAGTTTCTAGCTTGTACACCTGAATTTCTAGCTTTTAAACATCCCCTAATAGACCTCATATGTGTCAAGATCAAAAACTAAGCCTTTCTTACTCACCTCCCTTGAATTCTAGTATAAATAGGACCATAGAACTTCAATTCATTCTCATACCCAAATTCTCTTATTCATTCCCATTAACTAGCAGCAATCCTTTGATCCTTTAAGTGAAAGAAGTCTTAAGAAGATCAAGTACAAGAAAGGAAGCAAAAGAACCAAAAAAACGAAGACCGGGAGTCGTTATTCTAGGAGTTCTGAAGCGGAAAGTCTCTGATTCAGTCCGTTTTACAGATATAAGCTAAAGACCTAGTTACATATGCACTTTATTCTGTAATTCATACCCATTTTAATGTTCAATTGATTCATGCTAAAATCATATTATATAGCATTTTGAATTACTAAAACCTATGTGTTATCCTTTTTGATCAAAAAAACGGACACCCGAAACCCTAATTTCATGTTTTTACTTAAATCTATGAGATAACTTGATAAAAATTTATATCTATCATAATAAGCTTTATATATTGTTAAATTAAGTGCTTTGATAAGTCATGAAAGAATTTAATCTTATAAACCCTACGCTGTTGTAATTTTAAAGCCCTATTTTGTCCCGTTTTACATCCTTGCTTAAGAATCATTAAAATAAAATCTTGCGTTGTTGTTAAATCTTATATTTGAGTTTATTATACTTATTAATGTATTTTGAATATGTTTATTATTAGCTGCATGCTTTTGGAAATGTTTTGTTTTTATAATCCAAGGAATAGGGGGATTTTGCACAGATTTTTTTTAGTAACTGTGTTTGATATGGACTTTATAAGTGTCTATTTTATATTAGTTATTAAGACAGGGGTCTTTTTGGGATCGTTTGTTTGGTATAGGGTGTCTGGGTTTTATTTTTATCGTGAGGGTCCATTAGTAGTTTTTGGGCTTAAGCCACAGGGGAGTGGCGGCTATGGGATTTAGCTTGGGGAGTTGGGTTATGGGGGTTTTGGTGTTTTTTCTCATGGATATTTCTGATATTGTATGTTTTAGGGTAGGTTAGAGGGGGAGGGAGGTTATGGGACTGTGTGGTTGTTTTGGAGGTGGGGGTTTTAGGAGAGTGGGAGTGTTAAGAGAGGCTGAATTTAAAAGAAGAGAAACAAAAAAGAAGAAAGAAAGGAAAAAAGAATAAAAAGGTTTTTTTTTTTAGTAAGAGAAACAAGAGAAAACAAACGATATTTACGAAACAAAGAAGAAGGTACTCCAAGAGAGAAAAAAACGAACAAGAGGCGCGCCCAACACAAGAGAATATAGATCAACAGAGCTACCTCCCCTCCTTCCCTTACTCCCCCCCTCTTCCCCCTCTCCCTCTCTCTTCCAAAAAAAACTTCTCTCACTCCACCCTCTCCTCCCCCTCTCTCTCCCCTTCCTCTTATCCCTCCACTCCACCCCTCCCTCATCCTACCTCCCACTCTCTCTCCACCTCCCCTCCATCCTCCTCCCACCCCTTACCCCCTCCTACCTCTAAAACCCTTAAACCCACCCCCCCTTTTCTAACCCCCTCCTCTTCTTCTCTCCTCCTCTCCCCTCCCCCTTTAACCCTCACACCCCTCCCTATCCTTACCCCCCCTACTCTCCAAAAAAAAATCCCCTCCCTCCCCCTCCCCTAAAACCCCCCCCCTCCACTCCCTCTCCCCTAACCTACCCTACCTCTCACACTCCCTCCCCCCTCCCCTCCTCTATTCCCTCCTCCTTCTCTACCTATCCCACCTCCATCCCCCCTCTCCTCCACCCCTTCTACTCCCCCCCTCACAAAAAAAACCTCCTCCCCCCTACTTCTCTACTATCTACCCAATCCCCTCCCAAACCCCCCTCTTCTCCCCACCTCTCTACCCCCCTACCCCTCCCCCCCTCCTTCCCCCCCCCCCTCCCCCCACAAAACTCCACTCTCCTTCCCCTCCTCCCCCTACCTACCCCGCCCTCCCCCTTCTCCTACCCTCCCCCCTACCATCACACTCTCCCCTCCTTAAAACCCCTTCTATCCCCCCCCACCTCTTCTCTATCTCCCTTCTCTCCCTACTCCTCCTCACCTCCCTCTATACCTATCTCCATCCCTACAAAAAAACCCTCCTCTCTCCCCCTTACCCTCTACTCCCCTCCCTCACCTCTTCCTCCCTACTCCTCTCTCCTCCCTCTTCCTCCCTCTTCCCCCCCCCCCCCTACTCCTCATCCCCTTCCTCCTCCTTCCCCCTCCTGTCCCTCCCTACCCCCCTCCTCTCCCTATTATATCATTCATCATCAACGTGCTTTCAAAAATCATGTTCCTGGATTATATCATACCACAATACTTTCAGGGAGTTCATATTAGGAGTTTCATTTGGTATTACGTTCTTGACTGGTGTTGGGTTTCGATTGTAAAGTGCCCTTGTACTTAAACGTTTACTGATTGACTTTGAATTATGGATGGCTTCGAACGGTGTTATGATAATTTTAATATCAAAACGACATCGATGTTAAATCTTACATTTTACAATCAAACTAAGACTTAACATATATTCCCAGGTTGCCTGTGCCGAAGCCGTTACTTTTATTCCATATACATTTGCTATCAATTTCCCTATACCGTTCAGGTGGAGTTGATAGCTCGCCATTTCAATATTTCAAATGTTTTTATAAACCAGCGAGGGGGATAAATGCTATAAACTATGAATGCAATTATTTCTGTATGCTATTTCAATTTACTATTGCCTAAGTAACTGCTTTGCCTTTAAGTCCCCATAATCATGAACCGTTAATTACTCTCTGTAGTAAGCGCGAATGATGTGAGTAGATCTATTTGGGCTGGACTCCCCGTTGGTGTACCCAGTTACGTGTAACCAATTGTACATCATTAGAAATCACGCGGTGTTTTGGCAAAGGTACCCCGGCAGGGGGCTATAACGTATCACCTATTACCCTAAGGCTTCGGATTCATGAGTAATGGCAATAATAAAATATGTTTTCAATACCGGGGTGTATATTCAACGTAACCAAATATCGCATTGCCATTAAAATTATATTAACTTAACCTATGGTTTCAATCACACCTTTGTGTTGAATTTTTAGCACGTTTTATCTAAGGGTGGATAAATAATGGCACGGTGTGGCTGAGGACATGACGATGGAAAAACCGTTTTTCTTCAATACTTTAAATTGATATATGATTTTGGGAACCTCTCGTTTGTAAAAACTTTTGAAGAAAATATATGAATGATAATTATTTTCAAAACGACTTCTTCTTTATTTATTCGTTTTCTATGATTTTAACTGTTTGTACCTTGAAGTAATACCCCAGATTAGCTTCCGCTGCTATATGTAAAAATGGGGGTGTTACACCTGACATTGAAGAATACGTCGTATCCACATCAACGATACGCCGTATATAATATTTTGTTCAATGAAGAAGAACCAAGTGATTTTACATTAATACGCCGTATCCATCTAGAATATATGGCTTATCCGTGCCTGAATTTCATAGGAAACCACAAAGACTTGAAGACCTCGCCGTATCCAAAAGCTTTAATACTCCGTTTTGTGAGGCGATTGATGAATATTCTGTAATATTATAATCGTTGAGCCTACGCAAAATATCCCAACATGCCTTATCCCACATCACCCAATATGACATATCGATCAATTTCTAGACTCTATAAATACAAAACCCTAAACTCAGTTTTAGGTATGATTTTAACCACCGAGTTCAATTTTCAGAAGATCTAGGAAGCCAAGAAGGTGCAACAACGTACTTTAATCCATAGGGAAACCCTTGTAATTCTTATACTCTAATTACGTGTTCGTTTTTTGGTATTATTCATTAATTGGTTAGTTTACCTTAATCGTTGGTCTATGACATTTGTATCCGTTACAATGGTTATTAGCTAATACCTTTAGGTATTAGCCATGCTTATGACAATTTAATGTTTGGTTTATGTTTATATCAATTGTCTCTTATTCGTTGAGTGTTGAATTATGTTTATCAATATATACTCATTTATGTACTTAAGTATGTGACCTATCATTCAACTGGATCTAGAAATACAAATAAAGAGTTAGCTAGATGCCAGGATAGCTCTCCATATCTGCAATTTATATATCGAGAAGAATAGAATCACAAATAACATGCTATCTTTGCTCTTGGTTTAGTAAACATGTTAGACTAGCAGGTGACCTTAGATTAACAAATGACATTCTGATTACTTGAGTAAAGATTTGGATAAGTGGACTACTAGTATATAAAGAGCCGTTAAGCAGTAAGTTAGTAAAGTCTCCGTGAGTTAGGATTCCATAAGATCACCATTATTATCTCCTAAGATAGATTATAATCAACCTTAAATGCTTTACGCAGATGTGGTTAATTATGACAGAATTGCCATGTTCTAGGTTTTAAGAAGAAGTCCCGCCTAAATCTAGGAATGATATATGAACAGCAAGATAAGACAATCATTGCACTTATAAACTAAAACCTGCATTATATTAGATTAAACATGGTTAGTACATTTTCCTTACATTAGGCTTGACCACTTCTTTATCTTCTGTCTATCAACTTGTGTGTGTTAATTATCATTAAAAACTTAGGTTAGATAACTAAACCTCGTGCCAATCTCTTAGACTAAAAACCCCCATTTGCGTTAGTTTAGGATTAACTTAAGTTTAACATAGAATTGAATAATTTAGGAATAACTTAGATAACTAAAATACTGATAATTAAGTATTAACGCTCTCGCTATTAGTGATCGACACCCTACTTACCAATGAAGCTACAACTGATTGGGTACACTTCCTGTTAGTGTTGTTTTTAGTTAAAGTCGGCAAAATATAAATTGTAAAACTTGATACATAATATACCTACACACAATGACAAATCAGCGGTTATCCGCGATTCCGTTTATGGTTAACCATTCTAGAAGTTTAATCGAGTTTAACCACATGAACAATATTGATCTAGAATATAAAATGTCATTTTAGTAAAATTAATTATCACTGATAGAAAGATTAAAGTCATATAAGTGTTATTGGGCCAATTCTAGCTAGAATCTTCAAGGGTCTAATATACCTTGGATTTAGCTTTCCTCGTTTCCTGACATGTATCACACCTTTGCATGTTGAGACTTTCAAAATGACCTTATATCCAACATGAAATTCTAACGGTTTACGCCTTACATCTGCGTAACTCTTTTGACGATCATGTGCGGCCTGCAATGTTTCGTATCTATACAATTTTCTTAGTCGTTTCATGGATAATATCTAGACCAGTGAGTTGGTTATATCCAACCTTGGTCCAGCAGATGGGTGATCGACACTTTCATCCATAAAGTGCCTAAAAAGGTGAAGCTTTGATGCTGGTATGGTAACTGTTTTTGTAAGAAAATTTGACTAGTGGTAAATAGTTATCCCAG
The DNA here is from genome assembly GCA_026074375.1 of Tanacetum coccineum. Lineage (NCBI taxonomy): Eukaryota > Viridiplantae > Streptophyta > Magnoliopsida > Asterales > Asteraceae > Tanacetum > Tanacetum coccineum. The sequence goes on along the minus strand of BQNB010050122.1, from coordinate 29,451 downwards.
CCATTTCTAAAATCAATCGCATAGGCGCGCAACATATCCTCTAGTGTTTCGATAGTCCTTTTTCTCTGGACTTCTGTCTAGGGATGATATGCAATGCTCATATACAGACGAGTACCCAAAGCTCTCTGGAGCGACTACCAAAATCGAGACGTGAATCGACTATCTCTATCTGAGATATTGAAATTGGCACTCCGTACCTTAAGATGACTTCTTTTAAATAAATCCTTGTCAATCTCTCCATCTTTTCAGTTTCTTTATTGGTAGGAAATGTGCAGACTTCGTAAGACGATCAACTATCACCCAAATCGTGTCGTGACCATTTGACTTCTTAGGTAGTTTCGTGGTAAAGTCTATTGTTATTCTCTCCCACTTCTATTAGGGAATCTTTGGTTGTTGCAGCAAACCAGATGGATGCTGATATTTTGCCTTTACCTTTGAGCACGTTAAACATTTGCTGACATAAGTGGCGATATCTGCTTTCATGTTAGGCCACCAATATAACTTCTTAAGGTCGTGGTACATTTTATCTGATCCAGGATGGATAGAGTACTTTGATTTATGTGACTCTTGCATAATTAAATCCCTTAAACCTCCAAAATGTGGTAACCAACTCCTTTTTATAAAACATTAGGTTCCATCTTGACGAGTCTTCAACTCTTTGTCCATACGCCGTAGGGTTTCATTATTGATGTTCTCTTCTTTAAATACTTCAATTTGTACATCGTGATCTGTGAAGGGAGGTTCGTATGTATTATCATGACTAAGGCCCAAACTCGTAGCAGCTTAGCCTGTACCTTTCGGCTTTGGGCATCGACTACAACATTCGCCTTTCCAGGGTGATAACGAATATCATAATTGTAATCACTGAGTAGTTCGATCTATCGACGCTGCCTCATGTTCAACTACTTCTGATTGAGTATGTGTTGAAGGCTCTTACAGTCTGTGTACACGATACACCTTATACCATACAAGTAGTGTCTCTAAATCATGAGAGTAAACACTAGTGTTGCTAGTTCCAAATCATGAGCGATATAATTCTTTTCGTGGATTTTGAGTTGACAAGATCCGTAGGCTATGACATTTTCCTTATACATCAATACAGCACCTAATCCTTTATGCGAAGCGTCGTAATCATAATAAACCGTAAAATTATTGGTTCCATCTAGTAATGATAAAATTGGTTTACTACAAAGTTTCCACTTCAGCAGTTGAAAAGTTGACTCATGCTTTTCTTCCTAATCAAACTTCTGATTCTTCTGAGTCAGTTTAGTCAAAGGCTTAGCTATTTTAGGGAAACTTTCAATAAGTATTCTGTAATAGCCAGCAAAACCTAAAAATTGGTGTATCTCTGTAGGGGTTCTAGGTAATGCCTAATCTTTGATAGCTTCAATCTTAGTAGGTTTAACGTGAATGCCTTGACTATCAATCACATGCCGGAGAAATTATACCTTTTAGATCCAGAATTCACACTTAGAGAATTTGGCGTATAGTTCCTCCTTCTTAAGCAATTCTAATATCACAATTAGGTATTCTTCATGCTCGTCTTTGCATCGCGAGTAGATCAGAATATCATCGATGAATACGATTACAAACTTGTCAACGTACGGTTTGCACACACGATTCCTAAGGTCCATGAATACCGTTTGTGCGTTGGTCAAACCAAAAGACATCACTTGGAACTCATAATGACCATAGCGAGTCCTAAATGCTATTTTCGGGATGTCTTCTTCTCGAACTCTAAGCTGGTGATAACCTAATCGCTGGTCAATCTTCGAACATACACTAGAACCTTGTAGTTAATTAAACATATCATCAATTCTTAGGTGTGGATATCAGTTCTTCATGGTTAGCTTATTTAACTCCCGGTAGTCAATACATATCATGAAGGATCCATCCTTCTTATTAACAAATAAGACCGAAGCTCGCCACGCCGAGGAACTCGGTCGGATAGATCCTTTATCAAAAAGTTCTTGTAATTGACTAGATAATTCTTGCATCTCTGAAGGGGATAACATATATGGAGATCATACCACTGGTGCAGCTCTAGGAACCAAGTCGATTTGAAATTCTACATGTCTAGCCGGTTAGAGTCAAGGAAAGTTTTCGAGGAAAACTTCCAGAAAATCCCTCAAAAAAGGAACATCTTCAAGTCGCTTCTCCTTTGAGTTTTTCGCTATTACATGTGCCAAAAAGACATGACATCCTTTCTTTAAATATTTATGAGTTTTAATGTATGATATGATGTTTAACCTAGATCCGCTTCTATCACCTTGAATCGTTAAGGTTTCATTATTGTAGGGAATATGAACAAACTTTTCATCGCATACAATCCATGCATGATACTTAGAAAACCAATCCATACATATGATTACATCAGAACTTCCGAGTTCAACGGGCACCAAGTCTATGTTGAACGGATGGTTTAATAAATTCAAGGTAAATCCTAGAATTATGGATCGGCTCCTATTAACTTGCCGTCAGCTAACTCAATGGTATACTTAGTGTCTAAGGTGGTTGGTGTGATATTAATAAACGGGCTAAAAGCAGTTGACACAAAACTTCTATCAGCTCCCGTATCAAATAAGACATAAGCATAATGATTATTAAGGAGAAACGAACTCGTAACAACCTTAGGGTCCTGGCGAGCTTCTCCTCCTCTTAGCACAAATGCTCTCCCATGAGCTCTTCCCCCGTTCTGATTCCTTAGTTTCAGGCAGTTATTCTTGAAATGCCCTTTTGCTCCACAATTAAAGCATGTGCCCCGAATCCTTTGATTCGTTGTGGGGGTAGGGGTCCTGTAATCTCTTGCTTTGTGGCCGATCTTCTTGTTGTTTCCACATTGAATGGTGCAAGATCTAGTGTGGTGAAGTTTTCACTTGTTGCAGTATGGTAGAGTCCCAACGTATCCTTTCTTGCCATTTGGTCTAACATTGTATGCCCTAACTACTTCATGCCTCTTGTTCTGTTGCTGACCAAAGTTTCCTCTTTGATTATCTTCCCATTTCCTCTTGTTGTCAACATTCCTCGCCACCTTGGCTCATACAACATAATCCCTCAAATTGTGGGCCATGTGGATTGCACCCTGAATTGTGGTCGGCTTGGAAGAAGTCACATTCCTTTGAATCTCTGGCGCGAGTCCCCAGATGTAACGTTTAATCTTCATGTACTCAGGAGTGACCATTGTTGGGCAAAGCAGTGCCAATTCTTGGATACGATTTGTGTAACCCATGATGTCAGTCCCCTTGATTGACAAGTTCCAGAACTCAACCTCCATCTTCTATAATTCCTTCCTAGGACAATACTCCTCAGTCATCATTTTCTTTAGATCCTTCTAGGGGGTCTGATAAGCAGCATCAATCCTTATGGAGTGAGCATAAGCATTCCACTAAGTAAGTGCACCATCCAGTAAGGTGCAAGTTGCATATTTGACCTTGCAGTTTTTAGCACATTCATAGATACGAAAAACTAATTTCATCTTCTCGAACCATCTTGTTAATCCCATTGCCCCTTTAGTCCCGTTAAAGTTTCAGGGCTTGTAGTTGAGAAATTATTTGTATGAGCAGCCACAAGTGGTGTTTTCTCCACCACCAGCAGCATCGTTGGCTCAAGCTTTGTTATCCCAAATAATATCCACTCACAACAATAAGCAACACAATAATAAGGCAAATAGAATAAGCTAGAGAAAATAACAAAAGAGAAAGTAAACTTAGAAGATTAAATTAGAGAGAGAAAGGAGGTGGAGGGTTCACACATATGTTACACACACATATGAATGACCAACACCCTCTCCATGTGTGGAGAGGGTCCTATTTATAGTACCATTGCCCTAAATAGCGTATGGACTATCTTAATGGGCCGGGCTTGGCTTGTGTTGGGCTTTGAGCCCGATACATGGACAAAATTAGCTTAAACTCCAAGCCCGTTAAACTCGGCTAGCCTATTACAATACAAGACTAAATATTACAAAGAAGACCGATAACATTCTTGTTCGTCTTATATAAAAATAAGGCTAACAATCTCCCTTAATGTTGAGGTCTTCTTTGATCTCCCCAACGTTGACGTTCTTAATGGAGGTCATCTTGATTTGATTTTATCTTCCCTAATGTTGAAGATATGACGTTTGAGCTTTGCCTTCTTTGGTATTGTCTTTGTCTTTTCTTGTTTGTAATGGCTTTGTTCATTCATGCTTTAGACGACCGATAACAATCTTTCGGTGTCGTTTATGTGATTATGATCTTGAGCCTTCATCTTTTGACTTTGAGTTCTTGAGATCGTTCATCTTGCATCATCTCCTTGACTTGAATCATATTGATTTAACTTTGTTGTTCTTGACTGACATACTCATACTTATTGCATTCTTATTTGACTTAAATGAACATAAGGCTAACAATTTCCCAAAAATACGATTCTTGATTTGACTTTGAAGATCTTTAAGGTAGTTTAGGATCAACACTCTTGATGTTAACTGATTAACTTTTAGAGCTCGAGTATGAGTATGTGGTAATGAATCCGACTTTGCTGGTACATGGTCGCAACATCGACGCTTAAATCTGCATTTAAAAGGTTAGAGATAAACAACAGATATGGACAGAAGTGTATTTGTCACTTCATCGAATACGGTTGCAATAACCACGATTCCCTGTTAATCAGTATAAATACTGCCTGTGATCGGATAGAATTCATTTGAATCTTCTTGACAGGGTTTCGCAGCTATACTAGCCATTCTCGTTACCGAAGCGTCTCAAAGCAGACAACACGATAAGAGTGAATCAGATAGTTACTATCTTTCTAATTAAGTCGTCAATTCATTTACTGGATCAAATCGATATCCAGTTAGCACAAGCTTGATTTATATAGAATCTTGCAAGTTACCTACCGTAGAGCTGTTTGAGGTTGACTCCGGAAAGATTTCCATTCATCACTGTAAATACTAGAGAGTATCACTCTGAATGTTCTGACAAGATCTCAAGTATAATGCGTTGGACTCTTTGATACCAAATGTTATATTAATGAATAATAATTTGTATTTTGACATTGTGTCCTAATGAGATTTATTTTGATCTCTCTTATCTCTAGACTCGATTTGTGCACTTTGATTTTAGTACTCGGAGGCTAGAGCTGACTGCCACATTTTCAATATCAACAATCTCGGAGTGAGATGTCAATATATAACGTGTGTATCTTCGTGAAAAATGAGACAAGTTTCTTTCGAGAGAAACTAGAATGGCTGGGAAGGGTTGTGCATTGCATCATTGGGTCCATGACGGCTTTCTTCAATACCAAAAATATCATTTTGATTTTGATAGATTATGTATTGACCCGATTTCTGCCTAAGTTGTGTGGAGGGCTTCTTTCTTTTCATCTTTTATCCATACATTTTTTTAAATTCTTCAACCCCTTCAATGCTTACCAAGACGTCATCACTAACACCTTGTTATGATTGTTCTAGTGTTAGCTCAATCTTAGTCGGCATTCTTCCCTTATATCATTCATCTCCAATCATACCTAAGGACTACTATTTCTAACTATGGATTGTCCTTGGGTAGATCCCTCCAGTTCTGGTTGGATCATAGGACTTATACCTAACCTTAACCACCTTATGACTTCATCGACGTCGTGAGTTACTTGGTTGTTGGGTATATAGATCGAACCATAAAACCTTTGATACTGACATTTTGAAATACTCGCCCTACACATGTGCTCTGAGATTCGAAATTGTTTTGTACATGAAGAAAAGAGTTGCACTTAGAGTCTTAAAGATCACATTCTTCTATATCATATTTTAATCACATTTTCTCCCCTTATTTAAAATAATAAATATTTTAGTATTTGAAATACCAATTGATTAAAATTTAAGACATGAAAAAATTCCATAAAGAGAAAAATTATACTACGATATTGCATGAATTCATTTTTCTGATAACTCCCCTTCAACATAGTATGTGGGATACCACTAATTTTTAAAACTTGACGTTACAAGGAAAAAATGATATGACACCACAAATATGTTGAAGACGAAGTGAGATGCCTTACTGAATAATGTATATTATTAATTGACATTATAGTTTCCACATTTTAATTTCACAAAATGTTTTTGGATATATAAAATTAACATTTATGAGATGTACCCAAAATACATTAAAAGGCTTTGGTTTTAAAAGCTCCCCCTCAAAAATTAATTCACTTGTTAAGATGACATTTTTGAGCATTATTTTACCAATTGTATCACTTATAAACATTAAATATTGTACCAATTGTTAAATATATTAAGGAAGAGAGTGTTGAACAAACAATTTTAACAAATACCACTTATGATGGAAAGATACCACAATTTATATTGTAAACATTTTGACATTGATAGTTCTTTTTCAAAAATTGTGTTCAACGGTTTTTAAAACACATGATAGAAGACCTCTCTTCTATTTTTAAAGTAAGCGCACTGAAACGTACACTTCCCTATTACATTCGGGTCCGAGTTATGCACTGAAATGTACATAAGTCATATGTAACTAATAAGACATTAAGAAAATTTAGAAATGACATGTGTTTTGAAAGTTTGAACTCTTGGCGTTCGAACTTAATTTACACAACCCGTTGTCGCAATGTTTAATTCGATCATTTTCTGAGTATATGTAAATGTTATTCGATTCCAAAGAGATCACATGTCTCGATGAAGATATCTTTTTCATGAACTTTTGTAATATTTTCTGAGTTTATATTTTGTACTTTGTCTTTGATTTTGATATTTTTTTGTATTTTTCTCTGAGGATTAGGTTTTATATTGTGGTATTTGTTCTTTTTTCGAAATATATTTATAAATCAAAATAAAGAGAGAAAGATGTACAAAAATATTTTACAAGTCGAAGTTTCCATCAGCAGTGACACTTGTTGCTAGAGTTGAAGTAGATGAAGTTGAATCTGGTTGTTGTTGACGTTTATCGGATGCATCAGTAGTAGTAACAGCGGAAGACTTTGAAACAACTTGATTTTCTCCGTTGAAATATTCGTCGAACAAAGGACCAAATAGACTTTACAACTCTATCATTGACGTCATAACTATCATATCTGTTGTAGGGACTTTTGTTGACATTGTGGTGCAAGGCTTGAACCATTTTGTTCAAATGTCATTGCAATTTCATCATTTGTGAATCCAATGTGACACTGGTTTTTGAGATATCAGCTTTTTCAGCAAACATACTATGAGATTTTCCTGCTTGACATTAAATGAAGTACCTGCACTGAAATTAATTCTTTGTTTCTGCTGAACAGTGAGTGATGTACCTGCGTTTAAATCCAGAGTTTGTTTGCATTCATGAATTTCGGGATATCTACATTTGAACCATTTGGGAGTGCACTCTCAACCTTGCCCGTGCAAGAGTCGAGTAACTTTCCAGCAGGAATCCACTTAAGACCAACAGTTTTGATATTTCTACCTATGGGTTGCCACCTAAGACCAGATCTAGGAGACGTTTTCTTATACACAACGGAAGACTTATTATGAAAAAACATATGTCTTGTAAAGATCTACCTACCAGGTTTCTGAGTATGACTCTTTTGATCTACGGGTTTGTTACTATTTTTGGTCTTATGGGATTGAATCTTAGCACGTGAATTCACTTCCTTTAGGAGTTTTGTTATACAAGCATCATGATTTGCATTAAAGACACACTTATGACATGTAGAACAAACAAAGTGTTTGGGATCTGAGAAAGAATTAGAATTCTTAGAGTGATCTGTTATCGGCACAACCGTTATCGTTACATAACTACTCTTAGATGCAGGAAAACTCCTTGTTGATTGATTAGTGCTCCCAGGTTTTGGTTTGCTACCATCCGCCGTGCTTTGAAGTCTAGCAAAATGTATCACACTAGATTTTGAATTCATATCTTTTTCTTGTGTCTTTTTCTTAGCTTTCTCTAGATAGTAATTTTGAACCATGTCATTTGAACTAAATCTTTGCATGTTCTTAGAACTATTCCTAGATTTGCTAGATGCAATCATATGATCAGGTTTTGCAAAATCGGATTATCTTCTCTTAGGAAAATAGTGTTGAGTTACTGGTCTAAACAAAATGTTATTCACATCAAATTGGGAGGCAAACCGTGGTTTTGACATTTAAATCCTTTCAGATTTAAACGCATTAGGTTGTCTAACAACTGATTGGTTTCTTAGTGATTGTAAAACTGATTTCCCCAAGACTGATGTTTTAGCAAACTTAGTATCTACACTATTTCCTTTAACTTCCTTGAGTAATTTTTTAAAGCAGCAATTGCAAAAACCTTTTCTTGAATTTGAGCTTTTAACTCAGCATTACTAGCAAGCAAAGAAGTTGTTTGTTCTATAGTCTTTGTTGATCCCGTTCTGAACAGATCTTTAACTCCTTAGCTGATATAAGGTTTAGTTTTATTGGATAAATCCAAGACAACTATGGTAGAAACTTTGATTGGGAATATCACAAACTATGCGGAAACTAGGTTGTGATACTAAGAAGAATAATAACAATTAACCAAACGTTGCAGCTTTAATATATTAATACGATCACTCTTAATAGTGATAGGGTTTACAACCTTAAAGCTATAACTAACTATGAGTAAAACGTGTATATGATGATTGTGTAGAGATTGATATGTTTTCTCTACACCCTAGGACCTCCTTTTATAGTACAAGGAGTCCTAGTAGGTTACAACACATTTAATACTTTCCTATGTATTCTACATTAATACATTTTAATGCTTTCCTAATAAACCTTGTAACCTCCTCATCATATTTAATACTTATTAATGCTTTCCATAAGTATAAGGAAACTAAATCATTTGAATATCAATCATGATCTTCATATCTTTGATCATATCTTCTACAATCTTCCATCTTTTGTAGAATCTTCATTATGTCGATTTAGTCCCTCTTGTTTCATTTAATTCAAACAGCATCAAGGAATCTTTAATTCCCAACAATCCTCCCCTAAACTTGATATTCATCTTGTTAATCATCAAGTTTCTTGAATGAAAGATTCCCAACAATCCTCCCCTAAACTTGATATTCACTTGTTAATCATCAAGTTTCTTCAATGTAAGCTTCTTGATCACCAGGAGGATGTATCCAAACACTTCTTCACTTCTAATTGCTGTTTGAAATCTTGTTGTTCTTGTTTCTAGCATCATTTGAAGTCTCATCAATGAAGGTAACCTCTGCATCTGCATCATCAATCCTCCCCTGTTTGGATGCATCCTCACCCAAACTTTCTTCATTATCAGATAAGTGGTTTTTAAATTCTCCAAATCACGAACCATGGTAAGAAAATTGGTACAAAGAATCATCAATTCAATAAGTTCAAAACTATCCTCATCACTTAGAAGTGAATCACAGAAATGTATAGTTTTTGGCAAACTACTAGCCATAAACGGATTTGATGATTCTTTACCGGTTTCCGTTTGCCCCGGAATAGCCAATTCTTCATTGTAAACAACAAGGTGAATTGATAACCATATAGTTTTGGGCAAACTATCAGCCATCAACGGATTTGAGAATTCTTTACCAGTAGCCGTTTGCTCTAGAATAGCCAATTCTTTGTCGTAAGACATGGTGAATTGAGAACCATATAGTTTTTAGCAAACTATTAGCTATCAATGGATTTGAGAATTCTTTACCAGTTTCCGTTTGCACTGGAATAGCCAATTCTTAGTGTCGGTTAGACATGGTGAATTGATTACCATTTGTTGAGTTGAAATAAAACCAACACTTGAAAATTCTCCTAACCCTTGTAGCTTGCCAATTCTCAAAACCACTATCCATAGATCAGGCTAAGAACAAACTATCCAAGAACCAAACCTGTACTGTCCGATATCTGATAAAGCTAACAGTATAAAGTACTTTAGCAGTACTAATCACATCAACTGGCAGCATTAATCAATAAGAAGCAGTATTATCCCTTTGGTGGCAATATAAACTTATATCTTTGCAGTATCTCATATTCTTGGCAGTATAAACTTATATCTTTGCAGTATCTCGTATTCTTGGCAGTATTAACTTTCAATATTACAAACCTTGGGAGTACTGATATGAAGAATCAGTAGTAACATCATTCGTCCCATATTCTGCCAGCCACCAATATGTCAGCCCAAAACTCATAATAACCAACCCATGGCATAGTGTATAAAACATCGAGGTTATTTGTCATTAACCCTAACTCATAATCAAACGCAGATAAGGAAAAATTCCATCTTTTTCTTACACGCATCTTTTTCAAAATCACATATCTTTTCACGATATCTCATTCCAAAACACAAATGCAGTCCTAAGACCTGTACAATCCTGGCAGTATCAACATGATGAAGCCTTAGCAGTACTATCATACCTTAGCAGTACTATCCTTTTATTGGCAGTATCAAGTACACAAGCAGTACTAAGTATATTGTGACAACACTAACATACACGTCATGTGTATCAAATAAAGATCCTTCTGCCAATAAATATGTAGTGTTCACGAATCAATCATCACCATGAAGCAACAATAACTATTATAGATCACTTCTTTCTACAGCAGCTACTAATCAAACCCAAACAAGCAGTAATAATGACATATATATAGCAGCTTCTCCAAACCTTAATAGCAACAGTAACCACGAAACCCAGCAATAAGATTAGGGTTTTTGATGATCCCTTCTCTCATAAAATCACGCAGCATGATCCAAACAATCAGATTCAGACATTAGGGTTTCTCCAGCCAAACACAAATCCCTTACAACAATTTAAACTAGCAGCATCAACTAAGAGTACTGGCAGCACTAAAAGTATATTCGAGCAGCACTAATATAAAGACTTAGCAGCACTAATACTTTTGGCATAGTATTAATACATGCTGCTTAAAACACACTTGGCAGCACTAAACTCACACGCTTGTATAATGTAACACCCCCAGAAAAAAAATGTGTCGCAGCGGAAATGTGTCCGGGGGCGTTACTTCATAATACACAGCGCTAGATACAAGAGAACAACCTCTAAATTTGTCGTTTGAAAAGTAATCTCGTTGATTTCCTTGAAATTGATATAACATTTGTCCCATAATTGCATCACAATGAAAATCTTGAAAACAACCCAACGAGATTTGTGTCATACCCCCAGACGGGGCCTGGACGGAATACGTGTCCGGAGGCGTGACTTTATTGAGCATCTCAAGTACAAAGCATAAAGTTTCAGCAGAACTTGGATGTGGTGAGCCTTGTTAAAGGGCATGTTTCCTAAAGTGTTATTCTTCCTGTGGGCTTTCATTGATAACCAACATTGGTAAGCACTTTTCCTGTTGCTTTCCACACTTGCTTAACTTGCTTAGGTTTCCAAACTTTCTTAACTTTGCGTACAACATTTTTAACATAGGGGGATGCATTTACAAAGTGCAAATAATTAACCATACACATATCATGATTTGCAAAAATTATTCCGTCAGGTGTGTTACATTTCTCTGTCTTGCAAATAGAATGAGAATTCGAATTAATTACAGTATGCTTAAAGCTAATACTAGAATCAACACGATTCATGTTTTTCAAACTAGACTTATTGGTCCTAGGGTGTTCTTCTACTTTCTTCTTGTTGACACTTTTAGCCGGCGAGATCCTATTTTTCTTGGTATTGCTCCTAGGCTTTGATCCGCTAGCGTCAGTGCAACTGTTTACTCCTGTAGAAGGAATCACAAGGACATTAGTCTTCTGAATGTTCAGTTGCTCTACATGTTTGTGTGTGTTATTATTTGACATTTCACATTGGTCCTCAAAAGTAACTTGCTTTTTCCTAGTTAAAGGAGTAGAAGCATGCTTTTTATCTAGTTTATTGAAGTCTTTCAGACAAGTGCTAATCACATATTCTAATAGTTCCTGAGAGTGTTTAGTGTAAAGGCAAGCAGATGCAAGTGATCTATCTAATGGTCTTTCAAACTTAGCTTCCTCTACTATATCGTGAAGGGTTTCTACACTTTCCTTAAGATGTTTGAGATAATCTAGATGTACTTCCCTATTGTTCCTACTATGAGGGGGGATTGGTTCAACATCTATAGCATACCTACCAGGTGCAAGAACTTTTGGTTTTACAGAATCCATAGTGATGCATTTCATATTTTCATGTATTTAGGCTTTCAGATTCTTATTTTTAGTTAACAAGGCAGTTGTCTGTTCGATATGTTTAGCATGCATGATCTTAATAGAATCATACAATTCCTTGTAATGCTGATTAATTATTGCATTCTCAGCCCTAAAAAGCTCATTTTGTTCCTCGAGGAACGGTTTACTTTTTAGTAATTACGTGATCTGAAAAATCAAGGGCCCTGAAATCAAGAGTACGGTGCTTCACTACATTGTCTCTTTTAATTGAGAGATTTTCTTTTCTCAATTTTTTATTGGCGTTTGTCCTTTACTTGAATGGAAGCTTTCATTTTTTCGATTACAAAGACTGAGTCAAAATCAAGAGCATCTCGAGCGGGTAGAGATTTGTTGTTTCCAAATATTTCTTTAAGGTGTTGATACTTTAACTGTAAATTTAAGTGATTTACCTCAAGGTTGGAAAAAGTTTTACTAATTCAGTATAATCATCTTTTTGAACCTTATCATGTAATTTAGAAAGCTTTGCTTCAAGTTCCAAACAACGTGCTTGAACAATAATGTGAGGCATCATGCATTTCAGTGAATCTAGATCATAGTAGCTCGGAATTTGTTTGCAATATGTAAAAACACTTATTTGGACAAGAAATCAGCAAATTAAATTCTTGAATTGCATGAGATGATTTTGCTCAATCTCATCATACTTCCTATTCATAACATTTTGGTCAACCTCAGCTTCCAATTCTTCAAAAATGTCTTTCATTTCTTTGATTTCTTTAGTGAGAGCCTTTTGAATACCCTCAAAATGTTCTTTAAGTGTTTTGAAAAATGGAATGACCTCGATGAGATGAAGATTAACATTCCTTTGGTTTGTTCAAAGCCCCTTTCCCCTTCAGTGAGACCCGTTGGTGTAATTCTCTTTTTACAGGTTTTTTCAAATTCCCGAAAAAGTTATATAACTTTGCCAAAAATGTTAAGTTTCCACTTGCTTTTTGTTGGGATAGGCACCTGGGGACAAGCATTGTAGGTGCATTGGGAGGATACACCATCAACGATTTGATTGGTCTTGAAGCTGAGGTCTGTTCTTTGAGAGCCTCTGTTTTCATCTTGAGGACATCCTTGGACCAAAATATCTGTCCGGGGGTTAGTTGTGTCTGTGGTGTAAAGGTCACCAGATAGTTATCTTCCAAGTAATCTAGCGGTCGAATATTAATGTTTTGTTTAGTCCACAAAAGGTTTTTCATTTTGTCATTCATTTTCTTCCTAGTGATTTCAGCTATCTTTAGGGTGTCCTCTGAGTTGTGCACTATAGTCGGGACATGATGGGTTTTGATAATTCTATGACATTATATAGGAGCATGATAGAACTCCTGCTTTGCATTAACGGGTGAGACATAAGGGGTTCTTGTAGCCAATAACTACCTTTCTCTGTTCATCATTATAAGGTTTTGGTTTACATAACATGTGAACTGTTTAAAGAGACTGGTCTTATTTGTATAATTTATCCTCGGCCTTTTCTTTTAAGGCTTTCATGTCCAAAAATTCTTCAAGGTATTTGTTTTCTTTCTGTTTAAAATCCTTTTTCAAAGACGTAACCTAAGCTCATGACACCGAAGCTAATTACGTTTATAGCATAGTATAATGCTAGGTTAAAACAAGCCCCCGAGGTAACTGACCAAGACTACCTTCTTAAGTTTCGACATGGTATATATCCGTTTATCGGGAGCCCCGTGGGTAGTGAGCCCTACTCACCCGGATAGGGATAATTAGTCCGAATAGATCTATTTATAACACTCGCGCTCCCTCGACCGGTCCTCCAGTCAAGAGATTGACGGTTCATGATAAGTGGGGCAGTAGTGGTCTAAACGCTACTTAGGCAACACGTAAACAGGGAAAATCTCACGCAAAGTACTTGTGTCCAGTTTTAAAAGCAAGCAATGTTTCTCACCCAAAGTTATAAAACATTTATTCAAAACGAGTAAAAAAAGTGGGGCTATGAACTCACCTTATACGGGTAATGGATCAAAAGGAATCTATCAAGTGAAAATGAATCTCACGGTTCTAGCGACAACCTATCATGTAATTGTCGTTTAAGAATGATGTACAACGAATAACGCTTAACACAAGAACTAATCATCCGAGCACGAGTAAACACAGCGTATCCTTTTTTAAAACGTACTTTCAAAAGTTATAAGTTTTGACAAGTCTCGACACTTCAAAACATCTTAGAAAATATTCTGTCTTTTAGTGTATTTCGTCTTTTAGTACATTTCGTCTTTTAGTATATTTTGTCTTTTAGTGTATTTCTCGCTTTTAAGTTATTTTCCGCTTTTAGTGTATTTCTTTTTTAGTGTATTTCGTCTTTTAGTGTATTTCGTCTTTTAGTGCGTTTTCGTCCTTTAGTGTCTAATTCATCCTTTAGAGTAGTTTCGTCTTTAGTTGAATTCCTCTTTTAGTGTCTTTCGACTTCTAGTGTATTTCGTCTTTTATGAGTATTTCATCATTTAGTATATTTCTCTCTTGAGTGTCCCTACACAACACTCTTGACTACCATAACTAAAAATTATTGACCTATACTCGACACTTAAATCGTTTTTCATTCTACATTTAATCCTAAGTTTGCTAAATTAAAAATATATTTTCATTCGCTTTTATACGTTTACGAAATTTCCGGCATGACCTTTCTAAAAATATTGACTTTCCATTTTCAACCTCGACCGTGAATAATGCTCCGTTTTACAAAGTACCATCTTTATTGACCTCGAAAGCATATCCGATTCTAACTTTCGACAACACCTCAAATATCGCAACAACTCGTTCTTAAAACTAAACTTTTCGACATTCAATTAGCTTACAACAATCCAACTCTAAACTTAATCTCTTCGCCAACAATATTTAAACTTAATATACGACAAATTTTAAATAAGCGATATAACCGTAGTGATAACAATATATATATATCAAAATAGTCACAACGAACTTTTATGCACAAAAGTACAATTACTTTTTATGTTATTCCATTTATAAACAAAAATATTAAACTTTGAGACTTGTAGTTTTATAGAAAACTAGATAATGATTTTCACAACGATCCGCTTTGTACACCTTGTTCGGAATGATCATACGAATGCAAAAGTATAAACTTATTTAGAAAAGTAAAGATGGCCACTTACACAGAAACACGAAGAAAATGAATAGAAACAAAGAACTAACCCAGATGTTGTTAATAAAAATACCCGATGAAATAACAATCAACTCGAACAATATATCTTCAAATGTAAATGAATCAAAGATGAAAAATGTATGGATTTGTGTAGTGTTGGTGTTTTTCCGTGGTTAAGTAACAAAGGAGAAGAGAAAAACAAAAAATGCAAGTATGTGTGTGTTATGAATGAACAAATGAATATGAAATGGATTATATACACAATGTTTACTTCACACACTACTAGTGTGTGTGTGTGTGTGTGTGTGTACCAAAAACAAGACAAGAGAGCCAAAGGGGACCAAAATGATCCTCAAATCACAAGCTTGCTAGTACTAGTCCTTTCCTCTAACCATGCTAGCTTGTCTAGTGCTTTGATTTCAAATTTTTGAATCCTATGTATACATGTATGTGTGTGACTGATTGGAGCATGGCCAAAAAGGGGGACCAAAAGTATTTTTTTTCCCACTTTCTAGGATAGTTAGTGCTAGTTGATGAATTAATTTCCAAGCATGCATGCACAACAAAGTGTAGTTAAACTTCACGGATCACGTAAATAACGAAACGAGTAACGGTACCACGGAAATTTACGAAATTTTAAATATTTCTTTGAAACATAAAAACGCGGCTATTGCCAAAATACTACAACGTTTGGTGTCCCGGTTCGCTCCCGGCGACGATTCTCAGATAATAACGAAATAACTTCCCGGTTAAACGGAAAAGCTTAACGAAACTTTTAAAAATTCAAATTACTACACGGAAACGGCTAACTTATTGAACGGAAATTCTCGGGTTGTCACATTCTTTCCCCGTTAAAGAAGCTTTGCCCTCAAAGCTTAGGATGCAACCTCTGCGGCGGGTGCAGAGTTGGTGAAAAGGTGCGGGTATTTCTTTTGCATTTGGTCTTCACGCTCCCAGGTGAACTCAGGACCTCTCCTGGAGTTCCAGCGTACTTTGACAATCGGAATACGACTCTGCTTCAGACGCTTGACCTCACGGCCCATAATCTCGACAGGTTCTTCAATGAAATTCAATTTGTCGTCAACTTGGATCTCATCCAATGGTATAACAAGCGGTTCATCAGCCATGCATTTCTTCAATTTCGAGACCTGAAACATACTATGAACTCTACTCAACTTCTCTGGAAGTTCTAGAAGATAGGCAACGGTTCCTACTTTGGCAATGATCTTAAAAGTTCCAATATAACGAGGGTTCAGCTTTCCCCGTTTGCCGAAACGTATTACTCCTTTCCAAGGAGATACTTTCAACATGGCCTTATCTCCTACTTGAAACTCAAGAGGTTTTCGTCGTACATCGGCATAGCTCTTTTGACGATCACGGGCGGCTTGGATATTGTAACATCCGAGAATTTTCGAAATTTTAAAAGACTATTTTAACCTTTGACTTTTCGAGTCTGACTTGACTTTTTGACTTTTGACGTTTTATTGTTTAATAAAAGCAATTACCGCGTGGCCGGTAAAATTTTCGGAACGTATTTAAATAATAAATCTTATTTATTATTACACACCGCGAGTACAAAGTTATTTTTTAACTTATTTGATTCGAAAACGAAAAAGATATATATTAATTCATAGTTGATTTATCAAAAACGAACCACTAAATTACGTTTTCACAACTCGGACTCTAAAGCAATTTGATGTAAAACGATATTTCGGACAACTTTTTAGTTTTGGCCGAGACACGAAAACAAATAGAAAAAGGCTGAAATAAACCCGCAAAATTTTGAACACAAACGCGTACCGGCCACCATGAATAATCACATTTATATTTTTAAATTACCGACCTTTTTATTAAATAAAAATATTTAATAAATTAGTTAATATTTATCCAATAGCGTTTATTTAAAAACGCGAACGTTGAAATTAAAGTTTTATTTTTCGGACAAAGCTTACTCGCGACACTCAATGGTACCAAATAAATAATAATGATTTAAATATATTTTATAAAAATATTTATAAAATATTAGTCGAGTGAATACTCATTTTCGCGGGAAAAACAATTTGGAAAACAATGGCGCAATTTTCGTATTTTAATTCCTCCGTTAAGTCGCTCAAACGAGTCCCGAACCATTAATTATCGGAAGTTACACTTGTAGTCCCTGTGGTGGTATTTATAAATTTAACCCTATATTATATAACACTTGCTATTTTTTTTGAAAACTTTTTAGTATAATTATATATAGATTTAGGGTTCACTTCATTTTTCATTTGATGCAAACCCTAGCCCTTTTTTTTCCTTCTCTCCCAGTCTCGGCGCCGCTCCGGCGATCTCCGACCACCCTCCGGCCGACACCATCACAACCACATCACCGCTGTCGTACCTCCACCACTAACACACCATCATCATCTCCTCCATCCACCCACCTTCGCCCCATCCTCGTCGAAACACCACAGTCGCCATCCTCCCGCCATCGTCACAACCAACCGCGGCTCAGCCGCTGTAAAACCACCACGTAAGGTGCGTTTGGTGTGGGTTCAGCCGACGCAGGGTGTGTTGGGTTTTTCATAAATAGAGTGCGTTTGGTTGTTGATAAAACACACCAAATGGTGCGTTGGGTTTGCATAAACCACACAAGGACGCGTTGGGCTGTAGTTAGCACCAACAGTGGGTGCGTTTAAATATGGGTTTAGTTGTTATTAACACCACAAGGTGCGTTTGGTTTCCTCGAAGCAGCCAAGGGTGTGTTTGGTTATAAGTAACAGTTTAAGGGTGTTTAGTTTTAGTGTTGACAGCATATTCGGGTGCGTTTGGGCGGGCAGTTAACACCCAAAGGAGTGTTTGGGTGAGCAGATTACTCATGAAGGGGCGTTTGGTTTTCTGTCACCGCGAAAGGGGTGCGTTTGGCTGTGAAAAATCACATCTAGGGTGCGTTTGATTTATGGTTCCCACAGTTAGGGTGCGTTTGGCTGTGGGTTTAGCAACGAAGGGGTGTGTTTGGTTTAACATAATTTCACCAAGGGGAGCGTTTGGATCTGGGTTTAGTACTGAGTAGGGTGCGTTTGGTTTATATAAAAACCGACTAATAAATACAATATAAGGTTTAATAAATATTAAACCGGATCTAAATGTGGTGTTGGTTAAATAAATATTTTATTTATTATTCCTGGTTCTGTGTTTATAATAACTATTAAAAGATGTGTTTGGGTTTGCAACATGTATTGAATTGGGGGAAAATGATTAACTTTTGTTAATATGGAAAACTTTAAATAAACAAATAGGTCATGCCGGGATTTTTATAAACTACTACGTTTAGTAAATTTTTACAAATCTACTTTATTTATTATCTTGAAAGGGTCTTAAGAATTATTAAATCGTGATGACCCGATAATTAAACTTAAACAATAATTTTCTCACATCCTAGCGAATCCTCTCTCTATATTCCTCCTAACGCACGCGCGCGCGCGCGAGGAGCGCGTCTCCATGAACACACAGTGGTTCACATATCTGATCCTACCCCCAACGACAACAGTGCCGTTCACCCTAATAATTTGTATAGTGTCGTATAGATACAAGCGAGGGGGTGGAGCGATATTAAATCATCTGGGGATATCCCGATGTGACGTGATCACACACAGAATTACTTAGGTATCATTTATTTGTATCACATTCTTATATAATGACTTGGAAGGTATCATATAATTAACCAGTTCATTGTCCAAAGTGCTCACTACATCTCATCGCACATAATTGTAACCACAGACAAGTGACATGGTCGATACAACGAACATACTCATAACGCACCACTTGTGGGTGAGTACCTCTTGTTATATAAACTTCACGATGTGAATTATACAACGTGGTCACTTTTATAATTGTAATATATACAATATATTACACACTTTGCGTTACTTTATTTATGTTAGTTATTTAACCAACACCAAACTATTACAAACTTAAATCTAAATCCTCTCTATCTCATCCAACTAAGGGGATACGCGTTTCGATCCCCTTTAGAGCGTGTGCTCATTCATCGGAAAACCAAGTACATCATCCTAGGCTAGTGGGTCATAGCCGTTAAGATAAACCGCAACTTCTTGGTCGAGCCGTTTCAGTTTCCGTTTCGTCTTGTACTCAATGTGTACATTCCCGCCAATCGTTCTTCATCATCGATGTGAGTTTATAGCCCCTCTTTCACTTGTTTTACATTTACTTTACAAATCTCGGGGGAGAATACATGCTCAATACAACTTGTTTACATATTCGTTTACAATATCTTTTACATACTATTCTACACACTTGGTTTACATACTTGATTTTGCAATTCATTACAAACACAATTACATGGTTGATTACAAACTTGGTTTCATACTTTGTCACATACTCATTTGCATACACGTTTACGAAATTGTTTACATACTCATTACAAACTCAATTACTTGATTTATATCACACTCTTTTCTACTTATGGATTTAAGTACTCAAAGCTATTTACGAATACAACAGTTAATTTTTATTGGACACAAGTGTTTTCGGTTATCATCTCCTATTTACGTGTTTGCCTAAGTGACATAACCCACCATTGCCCATTATCATGAACTGTTAAATTCATGACCGGAGGACCGGTTAAGGAAGCGCGAGTGTATAAATAGATCTATTTGGGATTGACATCCCTATTCGGGTGAGTATCTCTCACTAGTTTCGAATGTACTGAAACATGAATGCATACATGTCGGAACAATTTGGATGTTGCGGGTTTGAACATCTGCACGGGCTTTTATTTGCATTAAATTGCATACATAGATGTCGAGCTTCAGTGTCATGAGCTTAGCGCAACAGTAGATATTATTTATGTGGTACTGTATCTGTTATAGTAGACCCATACATTTTGGAAAATCAACGATATCACTGTCCATACTACTTATTGAACATTACTAATTTCTAAACACTTTTTTGGTTAAAAATTGGAAGAATCCAAATAACAAAGATTTGAGACTTTGTATGTATACCAAAGTGGATGCAGGAATCTACACTTTGATACTCCTAAGAAATTAATGAATGACACATTAATGATCACACACAAACAATAAACCAAAACTCACTGCTTCATATTAAACAATATACGAGTACTCTTAAGTAATGGGGTTTATGACAACTTTTAAGCTTAATTACCCAATTCTCTCTAAATGTATCTCTGAAAGTTTCATCTATCACTACTCTAGGGATCTCTTTTATAGAAATACAAGAGCCCCTTTACAAATAAATCTGCCTACTACTATTAGGATCATGTTACAATTCAAAACGTAGAAGTATCCAAAATGCTCTCCATGGCATTCCTCACTCTTCCAATATCCATCATCATTGGACCCATTTAGCATACAATAAACTTCATTATTCTCAACTGGCAGTATTAAGTTTCCTTGGCAGTAACTAACTTTGGTGCTATCAGTACTAACTTTTTTAGTTACTGTTAGGCAATATTAAGTCATAATGAAGATTTATTTATTCCTACAATCCTCCCCTAAACTTTGATGTCCTTCAAATCAAACAAGTTTTTCGTCTTCTGAATAAAATCTTCTAGACTTCTTCTTCTGCTGATGATTCTTTCAAACAATTTTGTCATTTCTGCACTTGAGCTCTTATGAATCTAAGGAGTTCAAAAGCCTGGGAACTTTCATGATCTACCTCCAATTTTCTACTTAACATCTTTGACAACATCTCTTAAGTCTCTTGCTCAAGGGATAACCTCTTTTCTGTCAACGATATGGCTTGCCAATCCAATGTCCACAATTGAATAGAATACCACAAAAACACATAATCTCCACTTAGAAGATTATACTCATGTTGATACTCATCCAAAATCTCATCCATCCTTATCAGCCACAAACAGTATGTAATCTCCCCAAAGCATAAATCAAAACCATTCCTGGTGCTGAAGTACTGTATCTCTCCTTAACTAAAAACCTGAACATTGTTCTACATCCATTCTTCAAAAATCTCAAGCATTTTACTCATACCTTATAATTCTTTGAGCTTCATCACCTCTGAAAAACTTGATAGTACATGCACTCTCTGTCAACACACATGTCTTCCAAATCTACAATAGGAAAACTTATTGATAAAGATTCAAATCTCTATGGGAGTCTTCTTCGCTAGGTACTATATCAGAAATCTCTTGATTTCAGCTTTCTCAGTTATCTTCTTCTGCTTTGTCTTTTCCTTGTTGTTTTCTGGAAAAAGACTCGCCTATTCTCTTTGCTGCTGGTTCTTTGACAACTTCTTCCCTTTCCTCTTGTGTAACAGCCTCTTCTTCCACAATCTTTTTTAGTAGACCTTTCTTTTTCAGGAGACTAGGAGCCCTTTCTTTTTCAGGAGACTTTTGCTTTTTACTTCCTTTCTCTGGGCATCCATCGCACAATGTTTTGAATTAAATCCCAAAGTTTTCAAAAATCAGCCTAGTCATTTGTAAGACATCCCCTTAAAGTCAGTGATCTTAAAATTTCCTGTTCTTCAAATACTTGATCATGTTCCTTTTAGCTTGGGCGATTGACTTAGGCTTCATCTTAAGAGAATGATATCTAATGACAGAAGGATCATTCCAGTCAATCTTCTTTGTAGACTTAGCTTCATCCATAGCTCTTTTCCTTCTTCTTCATCCACTGTCTAGCAATCTTTGCATCTCTATGCAATTTGACCCTTGTTTCCCATGCAATCTGTGTCTTCAAGTCTAATTGCTTCAGTAAAACTTTAACTGTCTTGTTCAATATCCTTCTTATAGACTTCTTCTTAGGCTCTTCTTCAATCAAGATGGCTTTTCCTTTGTCTTTTCTTGATCTTTTCTCAGCACTTCTTCTTGAGTATGTAACAGTTCCTCCAGCAGTACTAAGAGTTGCCTCAGCAGTACTAACTGTTGGAACTTCTTCTCTAGCAGTACCTTTCTTCAAGCCAGCAGTACTAACCTCATCACTTGCTTTCCCTTGCCTCTGGTCTTGAATGAAGTTTCGTTGGAGCACTTCCTTGAACAAATATTTCCAGTGTCATTGCTTATCTTTTTCATGAACTCCTTTCATCATCTTGAACTCCTTCCATTATAGAACTTCCTCCCTATTTGGAAAATCAATCTCACCAACTTCAGTAGCGGAAAGAACAAACCTAATGTCTCCTTTGTCTTTCCCAACCTTATCTGAGCCACTATTTTCTTGACCTCTAAATAAATCTTAGTATAGAGCAGAAACTGTATTTTTCTTTGATACATGTCAAACACACAGTTAATCCTCAAGAACTCCAATCCTGTCAGAAGATTGTTAATCAAATTCAATCAATTCTTGTAATTTCAACTCCCTCCTCACTTTCTCATGTGAAGTGACAGTATTGAGAGTTAGTCATTGGGTGTAAGGATTGGTATTGCGAGCCATGTTGTGTTGGTGATTGTTGTGTATAGTGAGGGATAAATAGGAGAATCGTTGAGTGGGATGGTTGAGTAGGTTATGGAGAGTTGGGGTAGATTCAGGGGAAGATAAGTTGTTAGGAAGGTGAAGCTGAGGGTGTAGTAACAGCTAACATAGGAGGTTGGTATTCTGAGCCAGGTTGTGT
Organism: Tanacetum coccineum; assembly: GCA_026074375.1. Taxonomy (NCBI): domain Eukaryota; kingdom Viridiplantae; phylum Streptophyta; class Magnoliopsida; order Asterales; family Asteraceae; genus Tanacetum; species Tanacetum coccineum. Next base: position 6,612 of record BQNB010050122.1, on the reverse strand, counting down.
TGGTGATTGTTGTGTATGTGAGGGTTGAATAGGAGATGGTTGAGGTGATGGTTGAGTAGGTGATGGGTGAGTTGGGGTAGATTCAGGGGAAGATATGATGTTGGAAGGTAAAGCTGAGGGTGTAGTAACAGCTAACATATTTGGAAATAAGGCAACCTCCTGTCCTGAAAAACCCTTTGTGATCCTCTTCATATTGCTAAAAACCTTCATGGTTGAGGAGGGAACAGAAATAAACTCTTGTGTGTTTGTTGAAGCTAGCTTGTGTCGTCTCTTGTCTAGGGGCAAAGTTGTACAAAACTAGGGAACATCAAAAAACTTATGGAGGGGCGGAAGTGGACTAGATATGTTAGAAACACCATGTGGTCAAAAGATCTTCCTTGAAAAAATTGAACTTTCTATTTGTGCTAAACAAATGACAGCAGCTGCAATAATACTACTAAAAAACTAACTGCTCACAAGCATCTTCTTAGTCTTAACAAGTGAAGATATTAGGTATAAGAAACCTCCATTGAGTGAAAATGCACCTCTTAAGAAAGGTTAACTTATCTGATCCATAGCATAGCCATAACCCAGTTGACAAATATCAACTGTAGTTGGAAGAGAAGGTTAAATTCCCATCTTTGACATCGAACCATTGATAGATCGCCGTAGAGAACCTTCAGTGATTGAAAGTGAGTGTCCATCTATAGTAGCATGAATCTTGACGTTGTCATTATCATCAGTCAAAATCGCAGCAGACTTCCAAAATTGTTTTATAAATGATACACACACCTCTGGCTTCTTAGTAAGTGCATAGCAAATATGAACATTCAGAAGTGATGAAACTGATGAGCTGATGAAACCCTGCACTAAACCCGTAGATTTTTCAAGAAATGGCTACCATGTTAGGTTTATCACAACAATCCAACTGTGTTGCCAATGAGTAACTGAGTAGGTATTGAGGTGGGATACGATCGTTTATGTATGAATGAGGTCTGGAGGAAGGTTACTTTTTTGCAATTATAGAGAAAACAGAGAGATATTAGTTGACCAATATTAAGTAAAGTGAAGATATTGTGAATAAAACATATGAATATATAGTTGATCCACGAAAGTCCAATTGGTCAAACCCCTATTCATAGGTTATTTGGCGGAAATATCTCAACGGCACTATTTAATTAAATGAAAACTCGTTAGCCCAAACATACAAACAGGTCATCCAGCAGTTAATAAGTTGGCCTAGCAGTACTAAAAATAGCCTAGCATAATTAACTCACCACCCATAAGTAGTACAAACTCCAATATATTTGATAAAACTTAAAAGAATAACTACACACAATCTCTCTTTATCTGTTTTTTTTTTTAGGCTCACATCCATCCACAGTACTTAGGCTCACATTTTCACTCTGTCTTTTTTTTTCACACAGCTCTCTTTCTGTTTTTGACCTTCCACCAATTCCTCCTTTTGTTTTAGCTTACAAAATCACACAAAGTGTAATTTTTGCACACCCTACCAGCCATAAACGGATTTGATTGATCTTTACCAATAGCCGATTAGCTTTGGACTAGCCATTGCTTCATTATAAAAACATGGTGGCAATTATAACCAATAGGGTTGTGAGTAAAACGACACCAACATAAACGTATTTGAGAATCTTACCATAGCCGGTTTGCTCTGGACTAGCCAATGGCTTCATTGTACAAAAACAATTTCCTTGAGAACCCATATAGTTTTTTAGTAAACTATCAACTATCACAACGGATTTTGGGAAGTCTTTACAGTAGCCCGTTTGCTCGACTATCAATTCTTGATGTCTATAAAGCATGGTAAATTGATGACCATTTGGTTTTTGTGGTGTAACAACCAACACTTGTAAAGAACAAACCAGCATGTTGGTCCTCACCCTCAAATGATAACATTAGGGAATATCAATTTCATACTTCATTGTTTATCCTAAAAAAGTTAGCTTAAAACCAAGAAAAACAAAATCATTTACATGTTTTCTTTTAACTAGTATTAAGTGTTAATTCACAGGATTAACAAAGATACCAATAGAGATAACTAGCAGTACGAACTATAATTTAACAGTTTTAACAAACAGTATTTATTAAATATAACTAGCAGTACTAATTATACCTAGCAGTATTAATTGACAAAGAACTAACAGTACTAACATTTAACAAACTTTACAAAACAAACAAGAGATTTGGGCCTTAGGGATTGAGCATTCCAATACTTGAAACCAAGTACTGAAATCTACCAGCATCAAAACCTTTTGTAAGAAGATCAGCTACATTAAGTTGAGTGTCAATTTTAGCCATTTGAATCAACTTTTTAGTATTACAATCTCTTATAAAGTGATGCCTAATCTCTATATGTTTTGTTTTAGAGTGTTGAACATGATTTTCTATGATACAGATAGTACTAGTATTGTCAATGTAAATAACAGTGTTCATAAAATTATACCCATAATCCAGCAATTGGTTTTGGATCCAGAGAACCTGTCCATAGCAACTTGCAGCAGCCACATATTCAGCTTCAGTTGTAGAAGTGGCAACTACAGTTTGTTTCTTGCATTGCCAAGAAATCAACCTATTTCCCAAAAACTGACAACCTCTAGTGGTTGACTTCCTATCAAGTGTAGCTCCAGCATAGTCACTATCAGTGTAAGCAACTAATTCCAAGGGAGAATCCTTAGAATACCAAAGACCTAGAGATGGTTTGCCTTTAAGGTATCTAAAGATTCTTTTGACAGCTAAGAGATGGGAAGTTTTTGGGGAAACCTGAAACCTTGCACATGCACATACTGCAAACATGATATCTGGTCTAGATGCTGTAAGATACATCAAAGATCCAATCATAGATCTATAAAGATGTTCATCAACATCATCAGCATCTGCATCTTTAACCAAGGGCTTTTCCAAATCTGTGGGAGTGGAGGCAGACTTCACATCTGTGTAGTTGAACTTTCTCAAAATTTCATGGACATATTTATCTTGACTGATAAAGATGCCTTTCTTTCTCTGTTGGACCTGCAATCCCAAAAAGAAGGTGAGTTCTCCCATAGAACTCATCTGAAACTTATCCTTCATAAGCTTCTCAAACTCATCACAAAGCTCCTTCTTGGTAGATCCAAAAATGATGTCATCTACATAGATTTGAACAAGCAATATATGCCCCTTTTGACTTTTGATGAATAAAGTTTGATCAATCTGTCCTCTTTGAAATCCATTGCTCAAAAGATAAGTGGCCAATGTGTCATACCAAGCTCTGGGTGCTTGATGAAGTCCATATAGTGCTTTCACAACTTTATAAACTTTATCAGGATGGTCAGGATCTTCAAAACCTGGAGGTTGACATACATACACCTCCTCTTCAATTTGACCATATAGGAAAGCACTTTTGACATCCATTTGGTAGACTGTAAAACCCATATAAGAAGCATAAGCCAGGAATATTCTTATTGCCTCAATTCTAGCCACTGGAGCAAAGACTTCATCATAGTCAATGCCCTCTTCTTGAGTATGTCCTTGGGCAACAAGTCTTGCTTTGTTCCTGATGACTATCCCCCTTTCATCTTTCTTGTTTCTGTAGACCCACTTTGTACCAATAGCCCTATGACCTTTAGGCAAGTCTACAAGAACCCATACATTTTGCAGTTTGAACTGTAGGAGTTCCTCCTGCATTGCTTCTACCCATGCAGGATCACTAAGAGCTTTAGAAACTCTTTTTGGTTCTTCTTGAGATAGGAAACAAGCAAAAAGACATGTATGAAGGTCCTGGTGAGTCTTTCCTTCATATATGGCACCAAGAAATCCTAGTTCAGAGTAAGAAGTTGTCATCCTTCTTGTTTGAACAGAAGACTGCACATCACCAATCACATGATCAATTGGATGATCTTTGTGAATTCTTGTATGAGGAGTGGAAGAAACTGCATAAGATGGTGAAATGTTCCCCAATTCAATTTCTTGATCCTCCACTTGTGTGGTCTCTCATTGGTAGGGAATAGGTATCCCACATCAAGTACTTCAGGCAGTAGCAGCAATTAACTTCAGAAACAGCCTACGAACTTCTCTACTAACCTACGTATTAAACTTCTGGATGGCAGTATTAATTGTGATCATCAGTACCATTTTCCCCCATTTTTTTTCTTTACTGAAGATGCATATCTCATGAGTCCCATCTTGATTTGTATTGTGCATCAGCAAAACAGATTTGAGTGAAGATCATCAAATATGAAGCATCCTTCCAATTGGATGGACAATACCCACAAAGAAATTAATCCCCCCCCCCCCCCCCCCCCCCCCCCCCACCCCCCCCACCCGAGAGGATGTGCTAGACTCAGAAACTCCTTGTATACCTGCAGAATCATTAGAAAAAGTCCCTGCAACCACTGGTACATAATTCATTGATTGGGTTAGAGAATCAAGATCAAACAGCCACTTTGGACCATTTCCTTCTAACATAGGTTTATTCTCTTGATACCAACATGCAAGTTTTCCTGTACGTTTCTGGTTCTATGTTTTATACCTAAGAACTTTGCTACTTTAAGGCAATACCCAACAAGAAAACCTCATCACTTTTCTATAAATACTTGCCCAACTGATCTAAGGTATTGAGAATATAACATGACATCAAATGGTTTCATGAAGCTATAGCTGTTTAATACCCCAAAAGAGTTCATAAGGAGTCTTGTTATGAGGCTTGACTTTAAGCAACCCCTATTCTGTACATGGCAAGACAGTGAAACAGCTTCTGCCCAAAATGTTGTAGGTAAACTTAGGGTCAAGCTAACATTGTTCTTAGCAGCCTCAATGAGAGTCCTATCTTTCTTTCAAGCTACACCATTTTGATGTGGTGTCCTTGCTACACTATTATTCTCTTTTGATACCTTTATCTCTACAGAAACTCATCCATCACATTTGTTTTTATAATTTTGTCCCATTATCATTTGATTATTTTAACTTTTCTTATTCACTAGAATTTCTATCTCTTTGATAAAGTTTTTAAGGATCTCACTAGTTTCATTCTTAGTTCTTAACAAAGAAAACCCATGAAAATTCTATATCTAATATCAGTAAAACTTACCAAGCAGTATTTTTTTGCATTAAGACTACTAACAATAAGTTGGACCAAAAGATCCATGTTGTAGCATAAACTATGGATCTATTTAATGGGGGACTAAGGCCTTTGAGTCTTCAAGAGACTCTATGTTGCTCTTGCCTTTAAGACAGCAACACATGTTTGGTCATTCTCAAATCTTTTTAAAGGCAAATTTCTTACAAGATTTTCTTTGACAAGTTTATTGATATTTTTGAAATTGACATGACCAAAGCCCTCCTATACACATAAATACTTTGATTCCTCAGGATGTAGCCTTTGCAACTAGATAAGTTAAACCATCTTTAGGGAACATGTTTATCATATCAAAACTGTAACATGTTTATTATGTCTAGGATATTTTAAGAAGTATCTGTTTTCATCAGGCAACTAAAAATTGGCGTTAGACAAGACATTCACGGTCAGTAAAACAGAATCTTTTCGTCCACATTTTGTGAGACACTAAAAAGGTTGAAACTTTAACTTTTGCCAAAGTATACATCTTACTAAAAATCAAGTTTATCACAGTTTAATAGTACCTTTGCTGTAATTCCTTCCCTCCATTTGCTCCTCCACCAAAAGTAAATAAACCTCCATCAAAGTTTTGAAATCTAAAAGATGGGCTTTGTTTTCCCACATGTGCCTTGTGGCATCCACTATCTACAAATCCTTTATCATTTAGCTGTGAATGCCTCTGCACACAAAACTTATGATAGTTAGTTATCTTTGGGGGACCCAAGCTTTATAACTTGGATCTGCCCGTGCATCAATGTATTATATTTGTTAAAAACTAGTGTATGCACCTTTGGGTTAATAGGTCTCCAAAAACCAACGCATGCTGAGGGCTTAACAGCATTAAATCCCCTTGCCCCTGACTGTTTTATAACATTTGGCCTTACGTATTACAGTCTGTCTATCCTGTATTATATTTTGATTATTAGACCTTTTTGTTAATGTTGTACTCTTGTAAAAGGGCCTTTGAACAGTTAATTGTGCTTGATTTTGAAAATGTGTCTTTGGTCTAACACAAAGAACTGTTGATTTTGGGTGAACAATATAAGAAGGCCTAACAGTATTAAAAGACCTAGCAGTACTAAAAAGTCTGGCAGTGTTAACAGACCTAACAGTATTAACAGGCTTTGCATTATTAACAGTTTTTAGGCCAGTCTTGTAACACCCCCAAATTGGGTCGCAACGGAATAAGGGTCCGGGGCGTGTTACTTCATAGATCAATAACACAAGATGTATATAGAACTACTAAAAAGTCATTTAAAACTGATACATTGGATTTTAACAAAGTATTTGTTACATAAGCCGAAGCTTTACTTGTCCAATTGTTCATAATACAAAGATTTCTAGCCCATACAGTTATGCAAAATGTATTGCGACAAAATCTTTAATGCATGAAATCCCAAACAAACCACCAATGTATCCCTTGTACCTCTTGCTTACGGATCCCCTGAAAAACATTGCTTTAAAACGTCAACAATAATGTTGGTGAATTCATGGGTTTGATAAATCATATATTGTAG
>BQNB010050121.1:0-41677 GCA_026074375.1 Tanacetum coccineum | reverse complement strand
CGACGTTTGTGATGTTAAAGTTCATGTTTTATAGTTGCTATAGCCTTCTAGTACCAAGTTGTGCAAAAGAAACCAGGCACAAACATTCAAAAGGGTGGTTTTTAGGTGTTTTTTAGGTGAAAACCCAAATTTTTCATTCTAGCGAGTTAGGCTACTGTTCATTGATCTTCCTAGTGAGTTAGATCACTGTACTGGCGAGTTGTCGTAATCGTACACTGTGTCAGAAAGTACTGTGTCAGCGAGTTGTCATTTTGTGCAGGTAGGGAGTTACAAGTAGTGAGTTATAGGTAGCGAGTTACAGGTTTTTGAAGATCTTTTTCTAGCGACTTGTGAACAGGAACTCTCTCAATTTAATATCTTGCCAGCGAGTTGTCAACTCTCTTCCAGCGAGTTAAGCATAGTGAGTTACAGGTTTTTGAAGATTCTTTTCTAGCGACTTGTGAACAGGAACCCTGTCAATTTAATTTCTTGCCAGCGAGTTATCTACTCTCCTCTAGCGAGTTACCTCCAGCGAGTTATTGACATTTTGGATTTTTGAACTGAATTCTTCAACGTGTAATCCTAACAAACCTTTACAACAATTCACTATATCAGACAATCAAATCACCACTTTTAACACACAATCACTAATCATTGTTCGATCAACTTAATCATTTCACAATCAATTAAGATGGCTAATCTTTCGGAAGACATCCAATGTGCCGGTTCAGATACCCGACCACCTATGCTTGATAGGACTGACTTTGCATCATGGCAACAACGTATTCAATTGTATTATCAGGGTAAAGAGAATGGTGTGAACATTCTGAAGTCAATTGATGAACGACCATTTCGGATGGGGACATTTCGGGAAACACTAATTGAAGGGACTAAAGGTGCCCCAAATATAGGTCCAGAACGACTAACGACCACGAGTCTATTCTGACTTGTCACCTAAAGATAAGGAAAGGTACAATGCTGACATTCGGGCAACAAACATCCTACTTCAAGGGCTGCCAAAAGATATCTACTCCCTTATCAATCATTACACCGATGCAAAGGACATATGGGACAATGTGAAGATGCTCCTGGAAGGTTCAGAATTAACAAAAGAGGACCGTGAATCACAACTGTATGATGACTTTGAACACTTCTGTCAGAACAAGGGAGAAACCATTCACGACTACTATGTCTGGTTTGCCAAACTCATCAATGACATGCGGAACATCAAGATGACCATGTCCAGAATGCAGTTGAACTCCAAGTTTGTGAACAACATGTTGCCTGAATGGGGTAGATTTGTAACAGCAGTGAAACTGAACAGAGGGTTGAGGGACTCCAACTATGATCAGCTGTATGCTTATCTGAAGCAACACGAGGCACATGCCAATGAGAACAAAATGATGATGGATCGATTCACTCAACACACTGTGGATCCACTTGCTTTGATGTCAAATGTCTCACACCAGCAGCACTATTCACAATCATCTACAACTTCACCATCTATATATTCTACCACACTTTGCTGACAACACTCAACTTGATTTAGGACTCTCTCTAACAAATAACTTAATTGAGAATTTAACCAACACACTTGCCCTTCTCACCCAATCATACAAAACATACCTACCTCAAACAAACAATCAACTCAGAACTTCATCAAATACAAGGAACCAAGCTACAGTTCAAGACGGGAGAGTTGTGGTTCAGAATGTTCAGGGTCGACAGAATAGAGGTCAGGGGAACAATGCACGGGGTGGAGGTGCAGCTGGTTATGAGGGAGCACAGAACAGAGTTAGGAATACTAATCCAGGTCAAGCAAGGCAAATTAAGTGCTACAACTGCAACGATATAGACCACATAGCAAGGAACTGCACTCAACCTTAGCGTCCACAGAACTCCGAATACTTCAAAGACAAGATGTTGATGATGCAAGCTCAGGAGAATGGGGTAGCATTGGATGAAGAGCAATTATTCTTTATTGCAGGTGGACAAGACAACGCTATTGATGTGGATGAGCAACCTGTTCAGCATTTAGCACTCAATGTAGACAATGTGTTTTCAAGCTGATGACTGTGATGCTTTTGATTCTGATGTTGATAAGGCTCCCACGGCACAGACTATGTTCATGGCTACTCTATCATCCACAGATCTTGTTTATGATGAAGCCTGTCCGTCTTATGATTCGAAAATTGTATCTGAGGTACACAACCATGATCACTATCAGGATGCTATTTGTGAACATCATGAAGAACACGAGATTCATGACGATGTACAACCAAACTACGTTGTTGACTCACATGCTAATTATACGTGTGATATTCATATGATTCCGTATGAACAGTATGTACATGACAATGCAGTGTCAGTTGTACAAAGTAATGTATCTTATGTTCCAAATGATGCATACATGATGATATTTAATGATATGCATGAAACGCGTGCCCAACCTGTCTCAGTCATAACACACGGAACATAGTAGTTGGTAATTCACTAACTGCTGAACTTAAAACTTATAAGGAACAAGTTGAACTGTATGAAAGACGGGCCAGGTTTGAATTAACGGAAAGAGAACAAAAGATTGATGAACAATTAAGAATAGTTATCACTGACCGTAACATTAAGGAAGAAAATTTGAAAAAGGAACTTCATTCTGTAAAATTGCAACTGCTCTACATCAAACATAACAAGTCAATGTTAGAAGAAGTTACGCCTTGGAACAAAATATTTTAAACAAAAAGAAAACAAAACCGTGAAGAATTTTTGGACATGAAAAGCTTTAAAAGAAAAAGTCGAGGGATAATTATACAAACAAGACCAAGTCCTCAAACAGTTCACAAGTTGTGTAAACTAAAGCCCTATTATAATGAACTGAATAACGTAGCTATTGGTTACAAAACCCTTGCTTCAACAACCGTGGTAAAGCAAGTCATCTGCTTTTTATGTTAACGTTAGTTAGTAGGCGCGGTTGCTAATATAAATGGTTATGAAATTGTCAAAAACAATCATGTCCCTACTATAGTGCACAACACAGAGGATACCCTAGAGATAGCTAAAATCACTAGGAGAAAAATGCATGACAAATTGAAAGACCCTGATTGTGTGACTCATCACTTAAGATGCACCACCTGATTACGTGCGAAAGAGTGGATTTTTTTTTGCGAGCCTTCACACTACAAAGAGCAATGTAGACTCCTGAGCAATTATTTTTGGTCTCAAGACATCATCAAGATGAAAGCAGAAGCTCTCAAAGAGCAGACCACAGCCTCAAGACCAACTAAAGTGTTGATGGTGTATCCGCCAAATACACCTGCAACGCTTTTCCTAAGGGTGCTTCCAACAAAGAGTCAAGTAAAAATTAACATTTTTGCACTAATACAACTCTTTTCGGACTTTGAAAAAACCTGTAACAAGAAATACACCACGGGGACTACTGAAGGTAAAGGTTTTAAAACAAACCAAGGCACTGTTATCTCACCGAGGTCATTCCATTTTTTCCCAAAACACTTAAAGAACATTTTGAGGGCATTCAAAAGGCTTTAACAAAAGAAGTTAAAGAAATGAAATAAATTTTTGAAGAGTTGGAAGCTAAGGTTAACCAACACGTTGTAGATAGGAAGCATGATGAGATTGAGCGAAAAAATATTCTTATTGCAAATGATAATCTAATTTCTGATTGCTTGTTCAAAGATGTGTTTCATGTTGCAACGAATTCTGAGCTTAATGTATCTAGTTTGACTTAAATGCATGATGCCCACACTCGTATTAAAGCACGTTGTCTGGAACTTGAAGTTGAGCTTTCCGATTTACATGATAAGATTCAAAAGGATAATCATGATGAGTTATTAAAATGGTTTTCCAATCTTGAGGTAAATCACTTAAATCTGCAGTTAAAATATCAAAATCTTAAAGAAAGTTTTGGAAACAACACATCTCCACCCACTCGAGATGTTCCTGATTTTGACTCAGTTTTTGTAATCGAAAAGATGAAAGCCTCAATTCAAGGAAAAGACAACGCCATCAAAAAATTGAGAATGCAGATCTCTCAATTGAATGAAGCAGACCGTACACGTGATTTCAGGACCTTAGACTTTCAGATCACTCAATTAACTGAAAAAATCAATGTTCTTCAAGAACAAAATGAGCTTTTTAGGGCAGAAAATGGAAAGATTAAGCAGCATTACAAGGAATTGTATGATTCTATTAAGATCACGCGTGCTAAGCATCTAGAACAGACAACTGCCCTATTAACTGAAAATGAGAGTCTAAAGGTCCAAATACAGAATAAGCTGTCATGTGTCAATGAGGATCAAGTAAAACCAAAAGTTCTTGCACCAGGAAAGTATGCTATAGATGTTGAACCTATTCCCCCTCGCAATAGGAACAATAGGGAAGTGCATCTAGTTTATCTCAAACACCTTAAGGAAAGTGTAGAAACCCTTCGCGAGATCGTAGAGGAAGCTAAGGTTGAAAGACCATTAGATAGCTCACTTGCATCAGCTTGCCGTTACACCAAACACTCTCAGGAATTGTTAGAATATGTGATTGGTACCTGTCCAAAAGCCCTAAATACACGAGATAACAAGCATGCTTCTACCTCTTTACCTAAGAAAAAGCAAGTCACTTTTGAGGAACAATGTGCAATGTCAAAAAGTAACACCCACAAACCTGTAAAGCAACTGAACTGTCAGAAGACTAATGTCCCTGTGCCTCCTTCTACAGGAGTAAACAGTTGCACTGATGCTAGCGGATCACAGCCTAGGAGCAATACAAAGAAAAATAGGATCTTGCCGGCTAAGAGTGTCAACATGAAGAAAGTAGAAGAACCCCCTAGGACAATTAAGTCTAGTCTGAAAACCACGAATCGTGTTGATTCTAGTATTAGCTCTAAGCGTACTGTAATTAATTTGAATTCTCATTCTGTTTGCCAAACATGTAACAAATGCTTAATTTCTGCAAATCATGATATGTGTGTGGTTACTTATTTGCACTCTGTGAATGCATCCCCCTCTGTTAAAAATGTTGTGCGTAAAGTTAAGCAAGTTTGGAAACCTAAGCAAGTCAAGCAAGTATGGAAACCAACAGGCAACATACTTACCACTGTAGGTTATCAATGGATGCCCACAGGAAGAACATTCACGTTAGGAGAATAGTGCCCTTTAACTAGGCTCACTAAACCTAACAAAGTGTCAGCGATTGCTTATGCTAACCCGAGGGAACCCAACCACAATTGGGGATCCAACTTTCTAAACTCTCCATCTTTGTCTGTTTTCAAATGCAGGTCGTACAGATCGTCCTTTGGTATTTGGACTCAGGCTGTTCAAAACATATGATAGGGGATCGCTCGCGCTGGCTCAAGATTTTGTGAAAATGTTTTATATCGGGGCGTTTAGATCGGAATGACCACTTTGGTGCTATCATGGGTTATGGAGACTACGTTATTGGTGAAAGTGTGATCTCCAAGGTATACTATGTGGAAGGACTGGGACACAATCTGTTTTCTGTCGGTCAATTTTGTGACTCGGATCTAGAAGTTGCCTTCAGGAAGCATTCTTGCTACGTTCGAGATACGGATGGTGTTGAATTAATTAAAGGTTCTCGTGGTTCTAATTTGTACACTATCTCGATTGAAGACATGTTGAAGTCCTCTCTAATTTGCTTGTTGTCCAAAGCCTCCAAGAACAAATCATGGTTGTGGCATCGGCGTTTAAAAACCACTTGAACGCGGTACCATCAATGACCTTGCAAGAAAAGATTTAGTTCGAGGCTTACCTAGATTGAAGTTTGAGAAAGATCATCTCTGCTCTGCGTGTCAACTAGGAAAGAGCAAAAAACATACCCACAAACCCAAAACTGAAAACACCAACTTGGAAGTTCTTAATACCCTTCATATGGATTTATGTGGACCAATGCGAGTTCAAACAATTAATGGGAAGAAATACATCTTAGTTATTGTTGATGATTATTCACATGTTTACCTGGGTTAAGATTTTAAGATCGGAGATGAACCCAAAAGTTGTCATCAAAATTTCTGAAAGCAATACATGTCGGTCTCAACAACTTCGGGAGAAACATCGGTAACCGATAAGACACATAATGTTCCAATTAGATTTGACCGATTATTATGAACGTGTCAGCATTTTTCATCAAAAGACAGTTCCGAGGACTCCATAGCAGAACGGCGTTGTCGAAAGACGGAACCGTACACTTGTTGAGGCTGCTAGGACAATGCTGATCTTTTCCAAGGCCCCGATGTTTCTATGGGCAGAAGCTGTGGCTACTGCGTGTTACACCCAAAACCGATCCCTTATTCACACTCGTCACTACAAAACCCCATATGAGCTGGTGCATGACAAGAAGCCTGATCTTACCTTCTTCAGGGTCTTTGGTGCTTTGTGTTACCCTACAAATGACAGCGAAGATCTTGGAAAATTACAACCAACAGCTGATATTGGAATATTCATTGGTTATGCACCTAGCAGGAAAGGGTATCGAATCTACAACAAAAGAACCCGACATATTATGGAAATCATTCCCATGCAATTTGATGAGCTGACTGAGCAGATGGTTCCAGTGCAACTCAGTACAAGGACCCCGCTCCTAGACTTTTTTTGAAACGCCTGGACAGATAAGTTTAGGTCCTCCGACCAAATCTGGTTCTTGCAGCTAATGCTAAACTCTAAGCTATGTACTTCAGCTCCTGATGTACCCCCCAACAAATAAAGATTTGGATATTTTAATCCAACCAATGTTCGATGAATACCTGAAAGACCGGTTTCCTCCGGCTCCCACTCAGTTCCAGTCAACTCAACCGTACACCTTCATCTACTAACCATGGATCAAGAATGCACTTAACCTCTCCAAGTTATTCACTGTCATCTTTAGGCATTACAATCTCCACTTACATCAAAGAGGCGTATGTTGCAGCTAAAACTCCTCTCATTAGGGACAACAATCCTTTTGCTCTAGTGCAATGATCACTTCATAAACGTGTTTGCTCCGAAACCTAGTTCTGAAGCATCATCATTCGGGTGACTGAGTTCAGCCGAATCTCCTATGTCTCAAAAACACTATCATCATCTCGGAGATAGAGCAAGATCACCTGCTGTAATATTATTGGCATACCCCTCTCGTCCGGTATCCACCAGAAAACAACTAGCAACCCGATTGCCTTGTGATTGCTTTGTATAACTCTGTCTTGTCAAAAGTCGAACCAAAGAACTTTAAATTGGCAGTAACTGAAGATTGCTGGTTTCAAGCCATGCAAGATGAGATTCATGAATTTGATCGACTTCAAGTATAGGAATTAGTACCTCAACCAGACTGTGTCATGATTATTGCTCTCAAATGGATCTACAAAGTTAAAACTGGATGAGGACGGGTGAGGTTCTTGAAAAACACAAGGCTCGTTGGTGGCCAAGGATTATCGACAAGAGAAGGGAATTAACTTTGAGGAAGAAATTTCAAACCGGTTGCCACGTATCGAGGAGCTATTTGAATCTTTCATCGCCAATCGTCCCAGTTAAAAACATGACCATCTATCAGGATAATGTCAAAACAGCAATTCCTTAATGGCGAGGTTGAAGGAGAAGTCTATGTTAGTCAACAAAGGGATTGTTGACCAATCATCACCGACACATGTTGTAGTCGATCTACTGAAAAAGCTTGTACGGTTTAAAGCAAGCCCCTCATCGTGGGTATGATACCTTGTTACTATTTCTTCTAACAATAAATTTTCTAAGGTGCAGTTGATCCGACATTATTCACCACGAAAACATGCAAACATATTCTTCTTGTTCATAATATATGTAGATGATATCATATTTGCCTCGACCGAACGGCCTAAAGCGAGTGACGTATTTCCAAAGAAGATGAGTTTCCCAAATTTCAAATGTCAAGATGGGACAAAGGTCCTTTTTTTGCTTAGGCTTACAAGTTTTCATCTCAAAATCCAGAGGCATTTTATTAATCATCAAAATTTGCTCTCGAAATATTAAAGAAATGTGGGATGGATTGAAGTGTGAACCCTATTGATACAACACCCATGGTGAATCGACTTAAAATGGATGAGGACCCCCTTAGGACTCCATTTGAGCAAACTCGATTTCGTATATGGTCGGCTTCCTTATCTATTGTATCTCACTCGCCAGACAAAATACCCGACCTGTATCGATTATGGCATGTGTGTTAGGGTATCAGGCTTCGCCTACCAAAAAGTACCTTAAAGCACTTAAGCGGTCCTTTCGGTACTCAAGGAACCATCAATTAGGGACTTTGTATCCGAAAGACACCGGACTATGGCACTAAAACCGCCTAGGCAGATGCGGAACCATGCAGGTTGTCAAGACACCAACTGAAGTGAAGAAAGACGTCAGGAAGTGCTCAGTTTCCTAGGAGATAAACACTTCAGCTGGTCCTCAAAGAAACAGAAGAGTATTGCGATCTCCACAAGAGAGGCCGAATACACTGCCATGTCTGGATGTTGTGCTCAGATACTTTGGATGAGATCACAGCTTACAGACTACGGTTTTGTCTTCAATAAGATTCCCTTGTATTATGATAATCGCAGTGGCATTGCGCTCTGCTGCAATAATGTCCAGCACTCCCGGTCCAAGCACATTGACATTCGACACCATTTTATTCGAGAGCAAGTTGAGAAAGGCGTGGTTGAATTGTACTTTTTGACGACAGATTATCAGCTCGTGGATATATTCACCAAAGCATTACCAAAAGAGCGGTTCCCGCATCTTGGAATGAAAAGTATGTCTCCGAAAACCCCGAAACGTCTTCAGGAAGGAGAAGAGGAGTAAAGGATGGTCCTTCTATATCCTATGTAAATATGTATTTATATCAAATCATAAAAAGAAAATACAAAAATATAAAACCTACAAAAACCATAAAAATCAGAAAATAGAAAAGACAAAAATAGTTTGTCCAAGACGATGTCTTCTGTTTATCGATAACATTTACGACCCGTAGAAATGCCAGCAATAATGACACGGGTCTTTAAATGAAGCTCGAACTGAAAGTTCAAATTTCAAAACATTTTTAATGGCTTGCAGTTAATTTCAAGACTGCAAGCCCGTTTCTTCTTTCTCAAAATTGAGGAAAGCATGTCGCCAAAAAGACGGCAATTCCTAACAACGGGTGATTAAGTTCTCCCGGGCATGAATTACTTTATATCCATGAAAATTCGATCTAATGTACGCTTCAGTTCATTATTTATTGATCAAGAAGAGCAGTCTTCTTTTTTATCAGAATACTTTTTTGTCTATGATTCTTCAAGAAAGTATTCGTGTATCTCATGGTGGATTTTACGTGTTATAAATCAATCGAATTCAATTATCAACACGTTTTGATACTCAATCAACGATACTTGGCTTTTAAATTGAAAACGGGTCGCATTGATATGGAGGGGGAGAGTATTTTTCAAAAATCTATGGCAATTAACGAGCATCGGTTTTTCACTGAATAATTAATTGATAAAAGATTTGTATCTAACAGGTCAATTTGAGGGGAGTTAATCTAATAATACTCTAAAGACAAGTTTATTATAACACCCCCAAAATGGGTCGCGAGCGGAATATGTGGTTGGCGAATGTTACTTCATAGATCAACAGCACGAGATAAGAGAACGACCTCTATATGAGTCGTTTAAAATTGATACATTGGATTAAATAGACTTGTTTGTTACAATAGCCGAAGCTTAAATAGTTCATCCATGAAAAGTAAAGATTTTAAGACATAACAATTATTCCCAAAATGTAATGCATCCAAATCTTTATAGTAATGACTCCAAAATAGGTGACCACCAATGTATCCCTGTTTCTCGGTACCTTATTGACTGAGAAAAACATGCTTTAAAACAGTCAACATAAAGTTATGTGAATTCACAGTTAAGTAAATGTATAAATTAGGACCACAAATTTTCCAATGTAAGACATGTTAACACATGCAATATCTTAAAAGTAATTTATGAAGTGCACTAAGCTTTCATAGAACAACCGAAGCTCGACATATAATGTTATGCAATTTAATGCACAAAATATGCCCGTGTAGATGTTCAAACCCGCAACATCCAAATTGTTCCGACATGTATACATTCGTTGTTTCAGTACATTCGAAACTAGTGAGCGCTACTCACCCGAACGGGGATGTCAATCCCAAATAGATCTATTCATAACATTCGCGCTCGCTAACTAGCAATTGACAGTTCATGATAGTGGGCAATAGTGGGTTTAGCTACTTAGGCCAACTCGTAATTTGTTTAAAAGGGTACTTGCGTCCAAATGTAAAACAATGCATGTTTCTCACCCCAAAGTTGTAAAACAATATAATTGTGTAAAAGCGGGGCTATGAACTCACCGTAAGTGAATGATTGATTATCTAAATCAAATGAGTGAATCGCCTCGGCAATTTGAATGCAACCTAATTAATTATAGGCCGTATGAGTATAATGTATTTCATATAATTAAAACATCACATGTCGTATAGTTACACCACCACCTAATAGTTTTTATTAATTCTTTAAAAGTTAAAACAATAATTAACTCGTACTTTGTTAAATTAAAGTATATATATTTGTACTCGTAACGAAAATATTATTTTTATTTACTAATGTATCATTTGTAAAATGTATGATTTAATAATGATATTTCATTATTAATTTAATTGTTTCATAAAAGATTGTATAAAAATAAAAGTAATGCGCGCGAGTTTTAAAACTTCATATCTTTATCGTTTCGACTCCGTTTTATACGTTTCTTATGTCCACGTCTCCGTATTAAAATAATTTATCAAAATATCATATTTATAAGATTTAACCCACTGATGAACAGTAACTTTTACTGTTCATCACAGTTTATAAAAACTATTTTTATAAAATTAATTATATGTAACTTGTTTAAATCATAACTCGTTCGTTATAGTTCCGTTTCTCGAGATCCTTATGTCCTTGGATTAGTATTAAGAAAATTTATCAAAATATTAAATTTATAAAATTTAAATCCCTGATGAACAGTAGTATTTACTATTCACAGCAGTTTATAAAAATTGTTTTTATAAAATTAATTATAGATAACTTGTAAAATACGTAACTAGTTCGTTATAATTCCGTTTTTCGAGTTCTTTATGTCCGTGGGTTCGTATTAAGGAAATTTATCAAAATATTAGATTTATGGGATTTTTACCTCTGATGAACAGTAACTTTTACTGTTCATCACAGTTTATATAATTATTTTTATAAAGTTAATTATATATATAACTTGTAAAATCCATAACTTGTTCGTTATAATTCCGTTTTTCGAGTTCCTTACATGCTCACGATCCTTGTAAATAGCACTATTTTTATAAAATATAAAACATAAGGTTTATGGTTCGAATTCCAATAATAGCTATAAAAATAAAATTAGGGTTTCTAATTAAACAAGTAGTTTACAATCATTTTATTTAAGAACCTTGCACCATTATTTTTCCAAGTGTTATACCGTATATCTTACATGTATTTAGTCCTCTAATTGTCCATGTCATTTGTCCATATGAAATCATCAAATACTTTATATAACTTAAAAATGAATCTAGGTGGTGATTAACTTACACAACAAGTATGTACACAATAGAAAATTAATAAATGAACATTGAATACTTTAAATAGACCTTATAGAAGATGAGTGGGATGATGAACACAAGATGTAAACCCCAATCAAGCCTTCAAAATCAAAACCCTAATCAAGAAAACCCTAAATAAGTTTTCTTGATAAATCCTTGTTAAACCCGAATCCAAGCTTCCCAACACCTTGAGTAGTCTTAGGTAACCTTAGAATGAACACTTGAATGCTTGTATTGCCTTGGTTGCAAAATTAAAATGAAACCCTAAATTTTAAATGTATGCCGTGGGTTTTAGGGGCTCAAAGAGAGAGTTTTTGCTTGAGTTTGCTTGTATGAAATGGGTAAGAGGATTATGGACCTAGGGCTTGCTTTATATAGTATCTAGAAAACCATGAAACTACCTTAAATTGAAACCATGGAAGAAAATGGTTTAGAGGACAAGAGTGTAAGAGCTCTCCTCCTCCCTAGGAGGAGGGTACAAGGATTGGACAATTTCTAGTATCTTGGGTCCAAGTACAACTTTGTGTAAGAAATCACATGTATAGGAAATGAATTAATGAAAGTGTTGTATTTATTTCTTGTGTAAATGTCTCATATCCGGTTTTAAGATGATATAAGTGAGAAAAATAAATAAATTTTGAGTATTGGGTATAAATATGGGTATTTGTTTGAGTGTAGATAGGTAAAGGTGCTTCCGGGTATAATCGAATGTAATTTATTGCGAAACGTAAGCATTTTACGTAACCAACAAAAATAAATTATGAAAAGTTATAAATTATACTCCTAATAATCATATAACACTTTCTTGATGTAAACTTTAATTTGTTTGATGTCCGTTTACATTGAACGTTGATTTTTAGTTTACGCGATTTAACTATAAGATAATAATTAAAAGCGAACGCGTAAAACTCTAAAAATAAATAATGGAATTTATTAAAGTTGTAAATAACCTGAAAATGAGAAATGTTACACCTTACATATTCGGAGTCATCACGAGAAGTACTATTTTTATAAAACTTAAAATCCATGCCTTGGATTTCGTACCAAAACAGCCCTTATATAATCTTTTATATACTTAATTACATAAACTAAGTTTACATACTTTTCTACTTTATAAAATTACCACAAGTCTTCATAGCCTTATTTATCATACATGATACATATACTAAGGTCCATAGTCCATCTTTTGTCCACGCAAGTCCATGATAACAATATTAACAAGATTAGTAAGTTATTTTTAACACTTTTACTTGTAGCTTTTTAAATAAACCTTAAAAAACCCTAATCTTATACATACACTTTTTATGCTTAACCAAAAGTGTAAAACACTTATGTATCCATTTTAACATGATGTTAACAACAACATATCTTATGTAAAAGTGTACAAAACAATGACAACAAGTAAAAATCCTTTTTACATGTTTAAAAGCATCCTAATGGTGATTTAGCTATATATAACAAATATACTCATAAAAATGATAAAAGTAAAGACATAAAGGTTTTTAGATAACCTTATATTGATGTATGATGATGAGAAATATGTCCTAAACCCTTGTTTAGACTTTAAACCCAAGCTTGCAAGTTTACAAACCCTAGATTAGTTTGAAAACCCTAGTCCTTCCTTTCTTGCTTCAATCCTTTTAATGGTTTAATCAAACCCTTAAAACATCTTGAGGTATCTTAGATATAGTGTATCAAAGCTTGTATGAGTTGTATAACAAGATTATATGGTTTGTTTGGGTTGGCAATTTGAGCCGTGGGTTTTGGTTGAGAAAAAGATAGATAGAATTGAATTTTTGTTAAGTCTTGAGAGTGTGTAAGTGTATCTCAATGCATGCATGTGATGTATACTTATAATGGTGATATAAGGCTAGTTATCTTTGACTAACTTTCAAAGGGGGAGGGATTTTGGACGTTGGAACCATAGGGGAACAAGATGAGGGTCTTAAGGAGACTAGTGGTCAAACCACTAGTCTTGGACCCTCCTTAATGGTTTGTGTTCTCTTGTTTCATCAATTAGGAATCATCCCATTGTTTTAAGGAACTTGTCTACTAGCTCTTTTCTTTTCTTGGTAATTTATATGTATACTTGTATTGATAAGAGTTGAAAGTAATGTAAAGTGTATACTTGAAATTTGTAAAGTCTTGGTTGCCTTGTATATATAAAAATAACTTGTGCAATGTTAATAATTAGTCTCACATTAATTACTTAACATTTGCTTGACTTAAATATTTAATTACTTGATGCCCGTTTACGTTAATTGATCATTTTTAGCTTACGCGATTTAACTTAACGTTTACGATTTAAAAGCAACAGTACAATACAAAAGATACATTGTGGATTTATTGACGACATCAATGACCCTAAAACACGGGGTGTTATAGTCTCCCCCTATTAAGTGAGCCTTGTCCTCAAAGCTTAAGACGCGACACTTGACGACGGTGCGGTCTTTGTGAACAGATGTGGGTATTTCTTCTGGAATTGATCCTCGCGTTCCTATGTAAACTCAGAACCTCGCTTGGAGTTCCATTAAACCTTGACTAATGGGATGCGGCTTTGCTTCAACTGTATAACTTCATGGTCTATGATCTCGACGGGTTCCTCGACAAACTGAAGCTTGTCATCAAAATGAAGTCCATCCAACAGAACGGCTAACAATTCATCGGCATAACACTTCTTCAAATTGGATACATGAAATGTATTGTGAACCCTACTTAGCTCTTCTGGAAGCTCGAGCTTGTAAGTAACCTCTCCAACCTTATCTAATACCTTGAAAGGTCCAACATACTTAGGGTATAACTTCCCCTTTTTTCCAAAATGTACGACCCCTTTCCAAGGTGAAACTTTAAGCATAAATTTATCCCTGACTTAGAATGCCCCTCGGTTTATGGATGGTACACAGTGCTCATATCCAAACTAGTACCTAAAGCATTCTGAAATGACCTCCAGAAATTTGATGCGAACCTAGGGTTACGATCACAAATAATCAAGAGAGGTATTTCATGCCTTGGGACCACCTCCTTTAGGTACATTCTTGCAAGTTTATCCATTAGATCAGTCTCTCTCTTTGGTACAAAGATTACGGACTTAGTAAGCCAGTCAACAATCACCCAAATGGTGTCGTAGCCTTGTGACGAATTAGGAAGCTTCATGACAAAATCCATAGTGATATTGTCCCACTTCCATTGAGGTATATCAGGTTATACCAACAATCCTGATGGCCTTTGATGTTCAGCCTTGATCTTAGTACATGTCAAACACTTGCTAACATAGGTGGCGATGTTTGCCTTCATATTGGGCCACCAATATAGCTTCTTCATGTCTTGGTACATCTTATCAAAACCCGGATGAATAGAGTATTTTGACTTGTAGGACTCATGCATGATCACAGTACTCAAATCGCCATAACATGGTAACCAACTCCTGCCATTGAAGTATAAAGTTCCATCCGCGCGGGGTTCCAACTTTTCCGTTCTAAATTTCTCCGGATCATTAGAATTTTCAACTAACATACCTCCAACATCTTCGTTCTTGATGTTCTCTGGTTTTTGTGCTTCAGTTTGAGCATCCAAAATTTGTTTGGGGAGATTCAAACCTATAGTCATGACTAAGGCTCGAACCCTAAATGGTGGATCTCGTTCCTTCCTGCTCAAGGCGTCAGCGATAACATTTGCTTTCCTCGGGTGATAACGAATCTTGCAATCATAATCACTAAGTAATTCTAACCAGTGATGCTGCCTCATATTCATCTCCTTTTGATTAAGAATGTGTTATAGACTCTTGTTATCCGTGAACACCATACACTTGGTTCCGTACAAATAGTGTCTCTAGAGTTTCAGAGAAAACACTACCTCTCCAAGTTCTAAATCATGAGTCGTATAGTTCTTCTCATGAATTTTTAGCTGGTGTGATGCATAAGCAATCACCTTCTCTCTTTGCATCAACACAACGCCCAAACCCTTCTTTGAAGCATCGCAGTATACGATGAAATCTTCGCTTCCTTCTGGTAAAGCCAGAATTGGCGCACTACACAACTTCTGCTTCAACAGTTGAACGCTGTTTCTTGTTTGTCTCCCCATTCAAACTTAACCTTATTCTGAGTGAACTTGGTCATAGGTTTGGCAATCTCCGAAAATCCTTCGATGAATCTTCGATAATACCCAGCAAGACCTAAAAATTGACGAATCTCCATTGGTGACTTAGGAGATGCCCAATCTTTAATGGATTTGATCTTGGCAGGGTCCACGTGAATACCCTAGCTATCAATCACGTGACCGAGGAACTGTACTTTAGGAATCCAAAATTTACATTTTAAAAATTTGGGATACAACTCCTCTTTCTTAAGCAACTCTAAGAATAACTTAAGGTGCTCTTCGTGCTCTTATTTGTTCTTCGAATATATTAGAATATCGTCAATAAAGACAATTACAAATTTATCCAAATATGGTTTGCACACCCGATTCATAAGGTTCATGAATATGGCAGGTGCGTTTGTCAAACCAAACGGCATAACTTAAAATTCATAATGGCCGTAACGGGTTCTCAGTCTAGGTCATTGCATAAGCAATGTCATTACCAATAGTCCTAACGTGGGAGTTCCACCACGTTAGAGCATTTTCCAGAAGAGTACAAGTGGAGAACTTGATTAGAATTTTCCATAGAACAGTTTGCTTATTGCAAAACAACAGTTTCCATTTTCTCAATCCATTGAGTCAACTTCGAAACTCCTCTGTGTCTTTGAAATTTAAGGTTGGCACTTCATGAAGTCTGGGTAAGTGCACTAACGAGTGGCTCGCTCGTTTCTCCTAGCACCTGTTCCTGAATTGTGGCTGTTGACGCCATTCGTGTTTTCATCACGTGCTGCCAAAGCGGCAGTAACGCCTTGGTCAATCATTACCTAAAGTTGGGCATTAGTGACAGTGGTATTGGTGGCGGCTGTTGCGGCCGGTGTTGTTTCTGGGTTTAACCTCGTGGTTCATTTTGGTGCCATTTTCTTCAATCACAAGAAAATTTAATACCTGTTAGATTTCATAAAATCATAACCATGACATGACATATACCCAATAAGTAAAATGAGATCACATCACACAGTGAAATATACAACTGAATTGTAATCAATAAAGATATAACAAAATTGACATTCATTCACAACAAATTCGATTATAGACATGACATAATACCACCATTCCATATATAATTGGAAAACATACATGATTGGTTCAGATACAAAATGATCACATCGATTAGGTTACAAGATAAAAGAATATATACACCTAAAGCCATACTAGCCGGGATTTAACCTGTAATACTTAGTAGGCTGTATAAAATAACTAGCAATAACAGAATCTAGGAACTGCAACAGCCTCCTCCGGTAGCTCTGGCTGTACAGGACCTTTGGCGGGTCCCTGCTGTCTCTCGAACTATGCCATCTGAGTCTGAAGTCTCTTTATCAACTTTAGTGCCTCTGTGAGCTGCTTTTGCCTCCTATGATCTGCCACCAACATCTCTGTAATCACCGTCTATCTCCTACGATCTGCTGACTGTAACTCTCTGATCTGTGACTGCTGAGCTAACACTGTGGTATGTAGCGACATAACCTCTGTACACGCAAGATCACTCGCATCCATAGATCATCCCCAAGCCTCTCGGTACATCCTAGCCTTAGTCTCCATGAGTCTAGCAGTACGTGCATGTGCACGCCTATCCCTAAACAACATGTTGAGCCGACCAGCCAATAGCTGTCGCCTAGACTGCTCATCGTCTAACCTCGTATAAATCTCATCCGTGTCCTGCCTAACCCTAGTCTCAAACGCTGTCATATGTCGACCCAACTCTGTGTCAGTACTAACTGGTGCCCCCTGCAGGGTCTCAACTATCTCATCCCACGAGTTGGTGATCCCATATCCAACATCTCTCTCCGGATCACGTCTGATCTCCCTATCCATAGTAGCTACAAAACCATAGTCTGCCCTAAGACCTCTAGCCGTTCTAGCAGCAGTAGCAAATGAGCTCTCTCTGACCTCGTATGCAGGACCAAGAGCGATACCTAACCTCTTTCGAGGTGGTAAGGTAACCTTGGGTCTGTCCTCTCTACGGTCAGTAGAGAGTAAATGCAAGGGTGGTGTCCCTGATGATGGTGCAGCTGGTCTGGTGTGGGAGAGTATGATGGGTGGTGGTAATGGTAGTGAATGGGAAGTAGATGCGGCCTCGGCTCTCAGCCGGATCATAGCAGCTCGATAGCCCAACAGACGAATAGGACTAGCAGGTGGTGATGGAGATAACACAGGCACTGGTGATGATACTGGTAGTGGTGGTGATACTGGTAGTGATGGAGATGGTATCGGGGGTAGTGGTGGAGAAGGTATCTGGGGAAGTGGTGATGACCATGGGGAGAGCGGTGATGATGGTGGAGTAGATATAGCGAGAAGTCTGGCAACCTCTGCATCGGACCATACTGGTGTAGGTACTGGAGCTGGAATAGAAATCCTAGCTGTCACACGATATGCAGGGTGTGGTGGTGGTGTGGCCGCAGACTCATCGGTCTCGAACGGCTCTGTCTCCTCCGCAGATGGGGCCTGATCAGCAGCTGGTAAAGCAACAACCGCAGAGTCGGCAGGAGCTGGGTGCTCCTCCTCCTCCTCATCATCATCGGCCTCGATGTCAACCTCATCATCATCCTCATCATCCTCTGATGACTCATCCTCGTCATCGCCGTCATCTCCTCCGTCGGCAGGATAATCGACAGGATCCTCCTCAGGGTCCTCGTCGTCATCCTCCTCTGGGTCCGCCTCAGGATCGGACTCCGGAACATAATCTGGTGACTGAGCAGTGGGTGAGGCAGCAGCAGGCAGTGGCTGCTCCTCAGCCGGAAACACCTCGTCCTCCTGTGGCATATACTCGGGATATACCGGCTCTGGGACAAAATCTGGTAGGGGTGGTGACTGTGGCTCCTCGGGGCCAGGTATGTAGTCTGGTGATGGCGGGGCCTGTAAGGCGACCTGCACATACGGGTCATCTAGCATCCAGGGCAGTCCCTCGTGCTCAGGTCCAACAACTCCTGGTGATCCAATGTCTGATAAGTCCTCAAACGGACTGGATATCTCCGTGTGTGTGACCCCTGATTCATCTGAATCTGACATGACTGTATCTGAAAATCCAAAATAGCTTATATTAGTATTTAATATAAGACTCTTATAGTAATATACGCATGAATGTATGCACATATGTATGTCCCGTGTAAACACCTTTGTGTGTATGCAATGTTTTAAAACGGTTATAGTCCAGCAAAAACATTTGACCTGGTTCTCATAACCGGATCTGATACTATCGTAACACCCCAAATGGGTGCAGCGGGAATAAAGGTCCGGGGCGTCGTTACTTCATAGGATCAATAACAAATACATATAGACTCCCAAAAAAGCGTTTAATACGATAATGGATTTGTCAAAGTATTTGTTAATTAAGGCCCGAATTTCACTTGTTTACGTTGTTCAAAATACAAAGATTTCTGGGCCCATAACACATTTACAAAATGTAATGCGACAAAATCTTTAATGCATGATATCCAAATCAAAACCACTAATGTATCCCTTGCACCTTGTGCTTATTGACCTTCTGAAAAACATTGCTTTAAAACGTCAACAATAATGTTGGTGAATTCATAGGTTTGATAAATCGTATATTGTAGGACCACAAGATTTCCCAAGTGTATGATAATGCAACAGATGCTTCATCATATATATTGTCATTATGTTGCTCTATGCTATGGACACTGAAGCTCGACTTAAATGAATACCATATAAATGGGCCACATTGCCTGTGATGATGTTTCTAAACGGAACCTCTATGTTGACTTGGTATACGTTCGTTTTTGCCCATTGATAGCTATCTACCGAAACGGGGATGTCAATACCAGATAGATCTATTCATAACATTCTGCGATCAAAATTCGGAGAACTGACAGATCATGATAATGCGGGCACAACTAGGGTTATCGCTTTACTAGTATCACGTAATCATAATATAAATCTCTTCACTTGTATGTCCAATTATAAAAACAGTGCATGTTTCTCACCTCAAAAAACTTATATAATCAATCATGTAAAACGTGGGGCTATTAACTCACATCAACAGTGAATGTGATAGAGTAATAATCAGTAAGTGAAATATCGTGTTCTCGGACGAATCGAGGCAACTAATCAAACACAAGGTTTATATAAGTACGTGTACTTCGTTAAAAAACTAATACCGATATACAAGTCCTATATAGCTCATCACCTCTATTTGTATTTTATAAATCGTTGTTTATAAAGTGGAAAACGTTTTTATATATCGTTTTAGTAAAACTAGCATATATTCCCGTTTTAAAACCCTGTTTCTCGCGTTTCTTACGGTTACGTCTTCGATATTAAGGATGATATATAAAATTATTTCATTTTTTATTTTATAACCTTTCTGATGAACAGTATTGTTTGTTTATGACGTTTTATAATTTACTTTATAAATTTAATTTGTCGTAAAACCGTAATGCAACATTATTCGTTTTTTTAATCTCCAATTTTAGCGATTCCTTCGAGCACGTCTTCGTTATCAAATTATCCACAGTTTTATATCAGTGGGGTCTGGCTGTATTGTTGAACAGTAAATTCTACTGGTTCAATTAGTTTATAAAATTCACTTTATAAACTTTAATTATCGTAAAAACGTCGGTAATTTTTATTCGTTTTTCGCTCCTGTTTTTAGTTTTTCTTTCGAGCACGTTCTCGTAATTGATAGTTATATTTTTTTATGAGGTTTAATAAAATTATATGTTTCTGTCTATGAACACGTAACTTTTTAAAAAAAAAAATTTTTAGTTTTATAAAAGTTTTTTTATACATTTTAGTATATAACTCGCGTAATCATAACTTTCGTTTTTAATCGAAAAATGACGTTTCTTATTGTTTTGGGAATCATAAAATATGGGTGATTCAATTAAAATAATTCAAAACTTTAAGTTGTAGAATTTTTATAACAAGTTTTTATAAAAATTCTTTTATAACTCCGGTTATTATCGTAAAACTCGTAAACTACGTATCTTTTTCGTTATTAATCCGTTTTTTGTGTTCTTTACATATTTGGAATCATCATGAGGCGTACTATATTTATAAAACATGATAGGGCTGTCACCATACATGAATCAAAACAGCCCCTTTGTATCTTGTTTATAGTTAATTATATAAGCTTGTTTTTATATACTTTTCTACTTAGTAAATTACCACAAGTTTTCCACAACTCTTTTTACTCTATGTCACAAATATAATAATGTACATGGTCCATATTTTGTCCATATAAGTCCATGATAACAAGATTTACAAGTCACTAACATCACATGAAAACATAACTTTCCTTAAGTAATTTTTAACTACAAGTTTATACTTGAACTTTTTATACTTAAACCAAGATTGTACAACACTTATGACACCATTTTAACATGATATTGCCATCAACATGACATGTGTATAAATGTACAAAATCATAATCACAAGTAAAAATCCATTCCATATGATTAAAAGTTTCCTAATGGTGATTTTTGCTACATAGAACATCATATACATATAAACTCATGAAAGGAAAAGATAAAGGTTTTTAGATGACCTTATGATGGATAATGATGATGAGAAATATGTGCTAAACCCTTGTTTAGACTTTAAACCCAAGCTTGCAAGATTTGAAACCCTAATTAACCAAGGAAACCCTAGCTTTCCTTTTCTTGCTTCCACACTTGTAAATGATTAACCAATACTTCAATTCATCTTGAGGTATCTTAGATATGATGTGTGATTACTTGCATGTGTTGAAGAAAAATTTGTATGAATTATTTAAGGGGGTGTATGTTTGTCGTGGCCAAAAGGGAGAGAAAAAGGGAGATGGTTTTGATTTTTCTAAAGTGTTAAGTGTTGTATGAGTTACTACTAGCAAGTATACTTCCTATATAATCACAAGGCTAGTCAAAGATGAAATAGAAGTCCAAGACATAGATGAGTAAAATGGGGAAGACCAAATTGGTCAAAGGGAACAAGACATGGCTAGGTTTAATGAAACTAGGTTGTACAAGACCAAGTTGGTGATGTTTGTGTGCTTCTTGTCTCCAAATTGTTGTTGTTGCCGTATGATATGAAGAGGGGGGAATACATGTGTGATTTTCTTGCTATATTACCCATATGTAATGTTACTTGTAGTTTAAAGTTATTTATAAAATGTAGTTGTATACAAATGGTAACATGTAGACTTTTGTTAGTTTATTTTTATGAACCATATGACTAGCAACATTTGCTTGGGTAAAGTTTGATAAAACTTTGAGTGTTGGATGTAAAAATAAGTATTCGTTGAAGCGTAGATTTATTGTGGTGGTTCCGGGTATACCTAAATGTAATTTTATCGCGAAACGTACACAATTTACGTAACCAATAAAATAAAATGAACAAAGACCATAATTATTCTCAAAATAATTATTTAATACTTGCTTGATGTAAACGTTTAATAGTTTAATGTCCGTTTACATTGAACGATCATTTTTAGCTTATGCGATTTTACTTAATACATGAAATTAAAAGCAAACGCGTACAATACTAAAAATAAATAGTGGACTTATTGACATCATAAATGACTTGAAAACACGGGGTGTTATAATCCCTGCCATATATCATTCTTCATCCTAACCTTTGGTTAAACTCGAATGAAGATGTGTTCGAACACACATGTCTATTCCATCGTTACGGTCGTGTATGTGTGCTTCAGCTGCCATTAATAAAACTCAATTTACCTTTTGACTTGTTTCTCCTTAGCTCTAGTGGTGGAGATGTGTATCCTTGCCAAGCTTATGATACGAAGCTAATCACGACCGAGCAAATGAGCGTACCACTTAAATGTTACACCCTAGATTAGTTGAGTGATCTGAGTGATTTCATTTCCATATTTTATGAGGTGCTTGGTCTTGTACAGGTGATTAAATCAAAAGAAGTGCTTAAACGGAAAAATCCTTGACTTTGGTTAGGATACATTTTCAATATAATCTAGAGTCTACTTGAGGACAAGTAGGATTCAAGTGGGGGGATATTTTATGACATCAAATAACGTCACATTTATACCATCATTTATCCTGAATAAGTTACCTACTTTTGTATAATTATTGCAAGAATTTGTACTTAATTGCTTAAAAGTGTTATTTGCGGTAATTGAGGAGTGATTTGTGAAGACATGCTAAAAGGCGCATATTTTGGAGCTAAAACGAAGACATTTGAAGATTACTCAATTCTGACCAATACGTCGTATCCAGGAAAAGAGATATTGCATATCAGTGCCAAGTCTTCACAAGAAAATGCATATTCACAATTCCCAATACGACGTATCCCTCTTCTGCCTTACGCGGTATCCATGAAGATAACTATTCAGAGATACAAAGATATTTATATTTTGGGAATGTAATCTTAAACTTTGCACGCACTCCAAGGGATATACCCTAATACGCCGTATTGGCCTAGCCCAATACGACGTATCTAGTCTTTTTCAGAGACTATAAATAGAAGACTCAAAAATGAGTTTTCAGCGTGCAAAATCATATTATTCATACCATACACATAAAAGACGATTTGTTGAAGAAAATAAGAGCAACAAAGGTCAAGCATCGATCACGATTCCATAAAAGACGCCGTGTAATTCCTATACTCTTGTAATCATTTAATTTTTGGTATCGTTCGGTAAAACGTTTAGTTTACCTTGGTTATTTGATTACGCTTGTATAATTACAATGGTTATGGGCTAATACCCTTGGGTATTAGTCATCCTAATGAAGATTTAATGTTTGGTTTGTTTTAAAATCGATTTACTTAATTTATCATTGAAAGTTTAATTATGTTTATTGTGAAAAACTAGAAGGGGGTTGAATAGTTTACCACTTTTTAAATTAATGTTATGTTTGTTTATAAAAACTTAGATTCTAAATGAGTTCGAAAAATTCTGAAAAATTTACAAAAAATACTAGGCACTGAAATGGTCCTAAGAAAAATAAGAAACCAAAATAAGCTAAAGAAATAAGCCCCGAAATAAGCTTGAACAGCTTATAAGCTTAAAAGCTCAAAACCCCTTTAAATAACTAAGCCCTTGAGTCTTTAACGAAAAAGACCCAAGGGCGCAGTGGTAGAGTGTGTATGTAAAAGGGGGTTTGTATCGCTTGGTCCCGGGTTCGAGTCTTGCTCACCCGGGCCAAGTGTCTTTCCCCCTTTTTTATTTTTTTTTGCAAACTCTAGGGTAGAAAATGTAAAAGACAAAAGTACAGGGTAGGCGGGCAAAGATTTGGGAATTTACACTACTATGAAAACGTGTAACCCTGTACTATCAAAGATATACAAAACAGACCCTACGATTCTAGCTTATTTTTGGCTTATTAAAAATTGAGAATTAGCAAAAACTTAAAACTACAAACTTATTAAAGAGCTTATTCCTAACAACTTTAATAAAAGTGACTTCTACTTTAGACAAAAGAATAAGCTAGAAAATAAGCAAATCAAAAGCTGTTACAGTAAGTTGATGCTTAACAAGCTTTTTGGACTTTGGCTTATTCTATGCTTAATACTTGATGAAATGTGAAACTGAAAAATGCTTATTGTAGCTTAAGATGTGCACTGAAAGTATCTATAGAAAGATAAGCTAAGTCTTAACAAATATTATAAGAAAATTGAAATGAAAAAGTGCTAGTTTTCCTTAAAACTGAAATAAGCTTTTTCAAATAAGCTAAATGGCTTATTTCTAATCTTCAAAAGCTAAAACTTTGGAAATAAGCTATGCTATTTGCTTTGAACAACTCTAGATAAAAAGTTTTTCAAAATTTAACCTAGAATTGAAAATGCAAAATGCAATAAGTATGCAAAAACACCAAAGGGCTAAGTTTTGCTTAGAAAATAAGCCCACAAATAAGCACTTCAAGTCTGAAATTTTGAGAGGGCTTATTAAGAGCTAATTTACTCATAAAATAAGCCAAAAACATAGGCGTTAAGTGTGCTTAATGGCTGAGAAATGATGACCCTAAAGTTCCCCCTTTTGCACCGAGGGGACTTTAAGCAATTTCAAGGGCTTATTTGACAGCTAATATTAAGCTTGTCAGAAAAATAAGCTCTAAACGCACAAATAAGCTCAAACAGATTGAGTTGTTATAGCCAAGGGCTTGTGCACCAATTTGAGCTTTTGGAAATCAGTTTTTTAACTGCTTATTTTTGATTGTGAAAAAGGGTTTGGGGTTTGTTAAAACTGTGACAGAAAAGACTTGGTGGTTTTGACTCACCAAAGTCAAAAGACCAAAGGCTTTTGACAGTCTTTTTTAGACACACAAAACACACCTTTTTTAATGCTTTAGACTCAAACCACAAGTGCTTATCCATATTAGCACTTGTGTATTCTAAAAACCGCACAGTTTTCAAAAGAAGGATTTAGAAAACCTTGAAAAACAATTTAAGACTGAAAATACTTTTTAAAAACAGCTTATATATATCTTAACAACTTAAGCTAAAACCAACCTCATGGTCATAACCCATGCCAAAACCATTTTGACCCGTTTTTAGGCTTATGCCAAACACCCTTTTACTTAAAACTGCCAAACTAAAGTGGGCTTAAAAATCTATTTTAAAGCTAAAACTTTGAAAACCTTTTATCCACTTCTACTTAAAATGACCTAGTTAAACTATTTAAGCTATAAATTGCCTAGCTTATTTTGAAAAATAAAGCAATTTTTCTCTACTAGCTTTTTGCACTAATATGACAATTTTAAGTTATAAACTAAGATTACATAAGTTTAACCTAATGAAAACTAAAAACAGCTAGATATTAAACCTAAACAAACTTGTTTGAAAAGATTAAAAGCAAATAAGCTAGTGTCTAAAGCTAAAAATTAAGCTAAATGGAAATTGAGAATTGAAACCTTGGATTTGTTGTTCTCAAACCAAGCCCACCCTTCTGAGTGAGTTGGCAAAAAAACCCCTGTCATAATGGCTCCTTAGCCTCTAAACTGAGCTTAAAAAAACTCACCTACCCAGCACATATAACACTTTGTGCTTATTACTCCAAATAGCTTCAAAGTGAATTTCATGACAATGTTTTTGATGTAAATGAAATTTAAGTATAGTAATAACTTTTAACAAGTTTCCAGCTGAATTTGAGCTTATTAACAAGAATAAGCTCAAAGAGCTTATTGAGAGCTTATTGAGCAAAAATGGCTTATTATTGGAAATAAAGAACAAGTAAACTTTGAAAACTGAATTTTATTCCTCAAATGAAGAAGTACAAGCTGAAAGAACAAGATTACAAATGCTTAAAGCTTAATTGCTAAAATAAACTTAAGAAAAATGCTTAAAATTATGAAAAAATTCAAAACTGAAAAATAAAAGCTTGCTACTTGTTCTTCTGTCTTCTACAGCTTTTATAGAGAGAGTCCTTGTGTTAGTTGTGTGAGAGGGGGAGAAGCAAACGAATCCTAGCCCTCCAATTTCATCAAAAAGTAATCTTCGTCGTCGAAAAAAGCCTTGGGGTGAGGGATTAGCAACAAGGCACCTAATTCGCAGGCAAGGTAAGTGGCTGAGGGGGGAGAATGAATAACCATGGGGAATTGTGTTTGCAGGTTAAACAGATGGGTGAGAACCCGTGAGTTGTATTTGGAGGGAAAAAACGATCGGGAAAAGAAGATGGGGGTGTAACAGAGTGAAGTATTTGATAAACTTGGCATAAGGGGGTGAATACGTTTCCATTTAAAAACTTTAAATCTTTTGTATCAAATCACCAATCAAGTTTGACACAATATGAGAAGTGTTGATTATAGATCTACAATTACTAATACATAATCTAACAATACAACCACACTCACAATATTCACTACAAAGAACTACACAACCATAAGTAAAATGATATACACAACAATCAACGCAATCATGATCACAATGCAAGTATTAAAGTAAAGCAATAAATGTAAAGAAATAAGTAAAGGGAAAGGTAAAGGAAAATGCAAACCGAACACGATGATTTATAGTGGTTCGGTCACGAAGCTCCTCTTCGCCCTACTCCACTCCCCGAGTATCCAACTCGAGAGTTACTTCACTAATCAACAAGCTCCATTTCGGCGGAGAAAACCTTATACCAATGCTTACATTATTTTTCGACACTAAGCTAGATGTCGAGTCCTTCTTCGGGTACAACCAAACCCGTTATGTTTTATGGCCCAACATAACAAACCATGTGTTTTATGGCCTAAACACATAAACCACGTCGCTTACATTATTTTCCAACACTAAGCTAGATGTCGAGTCTTAATCTTAGCTAGAACCAATCTACCACTTCACCAATGTATTTTAAGGCCTAAAATACTAACCAACACATAATAAACCCATCCGAATATATACACCATTTGGATCTACACACTAATAAAGATTGGAGGACATGGACTCGATCTATATGTAAAAAATGTTACAAACGGACTAACTAGACTACATAACTTCGGATTTTGACGGTGACCGAAGTTCTTCTCTTGCACTTGAGGGAAGAAGGAAAGAATAAAAGATTTGATCACATTTAAACAAGATTAACCAAGTTGAATGATCAAAGATTTAGAGAGATTTAGTAAGATCTAGAGAGAGAAAGAACTGAAAGAAAATCATGCAAAAGGGTTATGAAAACAGTTAGAAGTGACCCACTATTTATAGGAGCTGAAAACAGCCTGTCGAGAACGCCGTCCCAATAAATTAGGGGCCACACAATATTAAGGCCTGCCCTGCCTATTTAAAAGGAACGCACGCCGACACTGCTCCTGTTTTTGTCTTTTGTGGAGACGAAACTTGTCTGTGAAAGTTTGTCAATGTTTGGGGGGGAAAACCAAATTCAAATTATATATTAAATAAAACATTTCTTTTATAAAAAAGTATTTTGGGTTATAATGATTTTTGTGAAAATACTTTTTAGAAATGTAATGGTTTAAGAAACAATTTTTTTTTTCTTTGATCATCATACAAGTTTAATTTTGTTGGTAAAGACCTTAGTGAGTTACGTCAATGCAAACAAATATCGGTGGTTGATCACGACTAAGACATCGAGTGCTTTTGATGCATTATGCATTGATATTAATTGATTTACGAGTAACTTGCGTACTTTACGTTATGTATTACAAGTTACATGTTTGTCATCGCCAAAACATAAAGAGATCGTATAGATTAAATAACATAATATTTGCACTAACAATCTCTCCCTTTTTGATGATGACAAAATATGTAAATTATAGCACATAGTAAAGTTTAAAAGTTACTCATTTACACTCTCTTCTCCCCCTTTTGTCAAAGCAAAAAGGTATAGTGTGTATTATGGTTGGAGCATATAGGTTAGAGGTTTGAGAAGAAGACACGAGAAGAGGGTACTTCTCCGAGTATATATTTGGTGGAATGAGAAGAGGATAGTGCTCGAGTATACAGGTTTGAGGTATGAGGAAAGATAGAGAAATAAAGTGAAGGTGATGTTTGTCCTTGCATAGTTTTAGAAAAGGTCCACGAGAGTGAGAAGTAGGCAAGGCAAGAGGGTAGTACTTCGATGTTATTGGTTGAAGAATGAGAAAAGGTAGTGATCCAAGTATATTGGTTGGAGGAATGAGAAGACAACATGAGAAATAAGGTTGAAGTAGTTTTGTGTTTCTTGGATAATTTAGACGAGGTTATAAGAAATGAGAAGAAGGCTTGAAAAGAAGGTATGTACTTCAAGTATATAAGTTGAAGGTATGAGAAGAGGAACCTTAAAGGTTAGGGAGCATTTTGAAAGTGGAGGAGGTAAAGTATTTGGAGGTACGAATGAACACCTTCATTGTATTTGACAATCCCCTGATCCTAGCTTCTATAAAAGGGTGAGCGTGCATCATCCTAGTGAAGTCTTCTATCAATCATCGGGTTTAACCAACCTCTATGTTAATTACCTACATATCCCAAGCCCGCCCCTTGCTTATTGTGTCCCCCATGATAATATCATCTGCCTTGTATATTGGACTCTAAATGGATCCATGAATCAAAAAATTACCATCGATGCCAAACGATCGATGTAATTTAAATAGTAGAGAGCTTGCAAGTGCCCCCCCCTCTCTTAAAGGAACCAAGGAATCAAGATATTGTTATGCCCTACAAAACAAAGTTAGTAACAAGTGCTACTTATAACATATAGCAAGACATTAGCGGGGAACTAGACATGTACTTTTAGGTTTTAATTATTCTGAAAGTATGACACTGTTGAATAGAAGGTAGAAACATATACAATAATCCATTATTTTTAAAACAACCTAAATGATGAAATAAAAAGAAATCGAGACGTATGTTTAACGGATAAATAGATCGACTTTATAAATAAATAGGATTCGTTTATATTGATTGACAAAAAATATTATAAAGATAACCTTTTAAAAAGTAGACGAATGACACCTAATATCTTGCAAAATATGTCTATATATAATAATAGATATATATATATATTATACCCAAAAAGACTATAAGAAAAATAAGACGAGGATGAGGCGATGTACTCTTGATGTGAATGAAATGATTCCATAGAGCCGAAAGTGGAAAAGGAAGAGTGAATACTAAAGAAGGATTTGTTGACGAAGGTTGATAAAAAGATTGATATATCTTTGCTCTAACAAGGATGTGCATATGAATCCTAACAAGACAAAGGTGATGAGTGGGAATTTAAAGGTTTTGTTTTAGGTTTTGTTGGTTACAATGTTGAGGAACAAAGTGGTATGTGAAATGAGGTGGGTAAGTTCTTTTCATGGTGGAATAATAATGGAGACTCAACATGGGGTGACTCAATAACCACTGAAAGATGAATATCTTCTTTATGATCTCACTTCTAGATGAGTGTAGTTTTGCGAAGGAGTGACATTTTGCATTTTGTAAATTCTTAAATATTTCAGATGAAATATATTATGTTGTCAAGGGATATAGGAGGAATTCTAATAGTAACAAGACACAGAATGAGAGAAGAAACGTATGAAGTGAGAATACACAGTTAGAAGATGAGGAGACTCATTAGAAGTGAAAGGAACGTTAGAAGTGAAAGATTCATCTATGAATTGAATAAGACAGTATGCAATGTGAGACCAAGGTTACGTAATGCTGAGGCAGGATTAATGTATTGTGGTATATTGTGAGTATAGTGATTGTAAGGATTGAGTTTGAGAATGAGACACATTTCATTATAAAATTCACTTGACTTTTGACAACATAAGCAACGACGCTTATGAGTGTTGGGATATGATGATGACCCATTGATCTTTAGAGAGATATTGGGCATAGGTTTGGGTGTAGAGTAGACGTTAGCTCGTAGCAGAAGAGAAAGAGAGAAATGGTGTTCATTTTATGATTTGAAAAAAGAGATGACACATGTCACGATTCCTGCTGTCGGCGGTCCCAGACATATCTAGGGGCCGCCAGAATAGATCTGGGGGCCGCCAGACCGCCAACAGGAGGGATGTTTGGGGAAATTGACGAATTTTTCAAAAAGATTGAAATTTTAATTGCATTCGCTAAGTAAAAAAATACTTAAAGTACTTCGGAATGAAGTAGTTTAATTTGACGACACAGAATGTAACTATCTGACGAGAATCAAAACTAGAAGAAAAGAAGAAAATGATTTATAGAATGTGTTCCATCATTCCTAAATCTTAACAAAGATAATTTAAACAATGACGGTCAACGCTGGAGGGTAAAGAAAGAATGTCATCGAAGTTATCTTCAGACACAACCTTTTTGATGGAGATGTTTTCCTTTTGGACATTGTCCCGAAGGAAATGGTGACATATCTTCGGTGTGTTTCGTACGCGAAAATAATAATAATAATAATAATAATAATAAAGAAGAAGAAAACAAACAAAGATAGAGACGACAAGCTTGACAATGTCAAGACTGATGGTTGTTAGTGTTCGATAAAATATACTCAAAAAGTTATGTAGCTCTTCCTGAGCATTGCGAATGTTCATAGAACAATCACACGACGAGGCATACGGTTGTCTTAAAAGTGTAGCGGAAATAGTGATGAAAGAGATAGCCATCTCTATGGTTGAAAGAAGGCGTGGTTGATGACAAGGAAAGATAGGTGTATCGAAGTATAAAGAGTGTTTTACGTCGAAGTAGAAAGATAACGTTTTTGTCGAATAAAAAATGTTTTCATCGGAGAGAAATGAGAGAAGAGATTCGTTGAAGAGATCAAAGAATGTTTCGTCGCGCGTCGAGCTCGCGTGCGATAGGTTTTCCGTCTAAAGAAAAGAATGATTTTCGTCGAAAAATAAATTTTTTCGTCAAAGAGAAAAGAATGTTTCGTCGAAGAGAAAGAATATTTTCGTCGAAGAGAAAATAATGTTTCCGTCAAAGAGAAAGAATGTTTTCGTCGAAGAGAAAGATGTTTTCGTCGAAGAGAAAAGGAGAGTGTTTTAACTTAAGTAGTTACAAGTCTTGAATAGGGCATTTTGGATATGACCTTTAACGTTTTCAATCGCAAGTTAAAGATACTTGAATATTTCGGATGAAATATTTAAGTTGTCAAACCTACTTTTTTAGGAGGCTTTAGATTTTGTAAGCTAAGCATTAACTTGGACGAAAGAGTAGATGGTTTGGAAGAAAGCGACAATGATCAAAGGAGTGTGTGAGTGAAGACTCTAAGAGATTTAAGACCATTTTGCAACTCTTTTGAAAATTTAGATTAGTGACTTGGACACGAAGAAAGATATTCTAGTGTGAGAAAATATATACATAGATGAAATCAAGAAATATAAGAGTAATAAGCCATGCAAGTTTTATCTAACATGCATCACACAATAACAACAATAAAATAATTGTGTAAGACGTATGGCCTCTAAACCTTATATGTCATACATCAACCTATAACATAGTTAAGGTGCACAATTAACATGTAAGATCATGGTAAAATGACATAAACAAAACATGATAATTTTAAATGTAATCATCAATGTAAAACATGTTAGCATTTAGCATTAGGACATTGTCATTAGATAAACTAAGAAATATTTTATCTGAATTACTAAGAAAAAGACAAACGCCTTTATAATAAACATGCATTCAATAGCTAAGCAAATAAACGTCGAGCATTAAGATAAACATGAAAGCATATAATTGCATTACGTAGGACAGGCACGTTAACATCGTGAAACTTTTAAAGCAAATATGTGAAATGCATAATATATAGATTGACTAAGGAGATACCTTATTTTTGTAATTATTTTACACTATTTAAAATATATATTGATAATACCTCTAGTAATTCCTTTGCATATCTTTGCTATTCTTTTCCCATTCTTTTTAACTAACCAAGCATAGCCTTAAGTTATATATCTCAACATCTAGAAATACCCAAAAACTCCCATATCAATACAAGACGTGACTAAAATTTCGAAAAGATATCGTTTAAGTTGTTAATAATTTTGTTGACAAATATTAGTTCATTATCTTTGACTTGACGAGAATTAAATGGTGTTTGTTTTGACTCAAATATATTGAATTTAAAAACGTTGAAACCAACCACCCCTTTATTTTAAATACTTTTTATAAAATGATGATCAACATATCATATATATATATATAAAATATATATAATATATATATATATATATATAATATATCGATGACTTATACAAGTTAGTTATGTGTTTATACATGTGACAAAAATATAGTGACGGTCATTTCGACTCTAGAAACCAATCCTAAGAAATGAACCAAACACCTCTTTATTTTTATAAAACTTTATCCATTGATTTGAAAAATAAGCATTTAGGTATGTATGTTTCGATAATCATTTTAACGTGTTTTTTGTATGAATCAACAATGTATAAAATTTTGTTTTGAAATTTCTTAAAAAAATTCGAAAAATGTATACATTTTTATAAATTTTCGAATCCAAAAAAACTTTGTGACTCAATACCTATTGATATTTTAATTCCTAATTAGCGACGGAATCATTTTAGTTATGGATTTCCTAGACCTAATCATAAAAATATAAAAGATACAAAAACTATGAAAAAACCCCAATTTTGATTAAGCGCAAAATTGGATGAAATCGAAAGAGAAAAGAAAAAAACTTACAATAGGTGTTGTTAATCGAGTTGTTGGTGATTTCCCCTTGCGAATTATGATTGATTTTGTGTTTAGGGATTGGATCTTGTGGTTTTGACGGTGGTGGTTTCGTCACACAGTAGCAGGGGAAGATGGAAGAACTAGAATGAGTGTTTGGTGATGACAAACATGTAACTTATAACACATAACGTAAAGTGCTTAAGTTACTTGTAATCACAAATCATCAATTCCATAACGTCAACATCTTTCGACCTCATGTTTCTTTCAACACAATTAAAGTTCGCACCCGTCGTAAATCACTAAAGGTATGAACAAACAAACTTTAATTTGTTGAATGATCAAAGAAATGTTTTATTTTTCCAAACCTTACATTTTTTTATAAAATGGGACAAACATTAAAAAAAACATATACAAAACATTTTTGTAAATTTTAAGAAAAAGTTTTTATTCAAAAATATCATTTGAATTCAAATTTTCTACCAAAAAACGCTAGAAGTTTCAGTAAAAACATTCCCCACAAAAAGAAAAAAAAGAGAGCGTCTGAAAAATAAGCGGCCCCCTTAATTAATTAAGGGGACCGGCCATAATTAATGAGACCGCCCTTGTATATTTAAGAGGACCGTCCAAATAAAAAATTAATATTTTTCCCTATAAATAGTGGACTGTTTCCACAGATTTTCTCACCTCTTTGCACATAGTTTTTCTCAGATCTAAACTCTTCTTTCAAACCTTTTTCTTTGATCACTTAACTTGTAATAAGTTTG
This sequence comes from Tanacetum coccineum, assembly GCA_026074375.1. Lineage (NCBI taxonomy): Eukaryota > Viridiplantae > Streptophyta > Magnoliopsida > Asterales > Asteraceae > Tanacetum > Tanacetum coccineum. Next base: position 8,195 of record BQNB010050121.1, on the reverse strand, counting down.
TTTAAATGTGATCCAATCATCCATCCATTCAAGTGCAAGAGAAGAACTCTCGCTATCATCAAGATGCGAAGTTATGTAGTTTAGTTAGTGCATTCGTAACATGTCTTACATTCACAATGTATAGATCGAGTCCATGTATTCCAAACTTGTGTAATAGTTAGATCATGGTGATCATAAGAAGGTATGTTAGATCATGATGATCTTGGTAGTGTCATGGTGATGTAAAGTTGTGAAGCGTAGGGAAGATGTGAAGTGTAGAGAAATTGTGAAGTGAAGTTGTAAAGTTGTGAAGTGAAGAAGTTGTGTAGTTGTGAAGTTGTGTTGTGAAGTCGTGAAGAAGTTGTAAAGTCGTGATAGATTGGTTCTAGCTAAGATTAGAACTCGGCATCTAGCTTAGTGTCGAAAATTGATAGAAGCAACGTTGTGTACGGGTTTCTCCGCCTAAAGGGATCTTGTTGACTAATTGAGATAACTCTCGAGTTGGTGCTCGAGGAGTGGAGTAGGGCTGAAGAAGGTGCTTCCATGACCGACCACTATAAATTCATCCGTGTCCCACTTGCATTTCCTTTTACTTATCTCTTTACATTTATACGTGCATTTATCGCCTATAATTATAAAATTTCAATTGTTTGTGTTTTGTTGTCATATATAGTTTTGAGTGTACTTTGTGTCATGGATCGAGTGAACATTGATGTGAATATGTATTGTTAGTATAGAATTTATATAAACACTCTTCATATTATATCACGCTTGATCGTTGATTTGATACGAAACATTTTTAATATTTTAAAAGAAACGTATTCACCCCCCTCTACGATTTCTACAATTGGTATCAAGAGCCACGTCGCTCCAATTTTCAAAACAAATGGTTTAAAATTGAGTACGATCCATGTATTAAATTACCCATTAAGGGGGATTAAATATGAAAAGTATTTTGTTAATTAACTTGTATTAGTTTTGATATTATATACACTAATTATACTAGCTCGAGATAAAAATGATGCTTAAAATAAGTGTTATATGTTCGGTATTTAAATTTAGAAAGTGTACACTAGATCTTAACCATTCTGCAACGTAGTAAACCCTTGAGATCGTAACATTCCCAATATGATAATCAACATATCCCAATATCTTTGCCACGTGATCATTTCTGAATTTGACTGTACCCAAAAATTTATTGACGAAATTGGTGAGCTGAGAGCGATCTCCGGTCATATGCTTGGAGCAGCCGGAGTCCAAATACCATAGAACAATTTGGACGACCTGCATTCATCAAGAGAGGAAGATGGAACATTGGAAACTATGGATCCCCAAGATATGCTGGGTTCCTTTTTGTTAGCAGATAAAGATTTAATATTCTTAGGTTTGCTAACAGGAACATTAGTTTTAGATTTCTTAGGTTTCCTTGAGTAAACCAATGTTACCACAGGCTTAGTTGTATCACTTTCTAGAGTAGTTGGTTTCCTAAGGGGCATTTCAGCAGTTGTGGTTATCCTAGTTAAAGGGCACACATTTCCTACTATAGTGAAGGTCCGACCAGTAGGTCTCCAAGTGTATCCAATATTTGTAAACACTTTTCTTATTGGTTTCCAAACTTTCCCTTTGGACTTTAATTAAGCTAATTGAATGTCTAAGCACACATGCCATGTACACTATTTGTTTGTAGCTAGTTTTTTGGATTATGCATAACTAGAACTTATGCTAAATTTCTTGCATTAAGATTGCGAAATTGTTCTTGCATTACATATAGGCATAGATTATTTAATTTACAAATGTTACATAAGCATCTTGTAAATCTTTTCGAGTATGGAAATATACTTAGGAATAAGAGTTCAATAACTTGTTAAGTATATTATTAAATGTATTAAAACTAGTCACCTAAATATTTCTAATGATTTAATCTATTTTCAACAACACGTTTAAATATTTTCAACAACTTGCTTTGTTTGACCTTGGGTTGATTAAACAAAAGAAAAGATTGTATTAATACATTATTAACTAAGAAAAAGAAAATGCTTATGCTTGCATGGTTCTAACATACATGCATAATTATATTTTTTTAACATATAGTATTTTACAAAAGATGTGTGTTGTATAAAAATGGTTAGAAAACTCATTTATATACTCATAAAATGTCAAAAACTATGTATATTATACATAACAACAAATAGTTTTTCACACAAGTAAAATTTACGACAATCTTGGAATAAGAAATTAACTTATCATTATTCATCAACCTCACCTTACAACTAATCTTGGGATTAATGAAACACACTATTTAAATATTTATCTATTTTCTTTTAAATGAGTGTTCGTGAGGGTCAAGAAAGATTTCGAGAATATATCAATTCATTATTCAAATTATGATTGATATCTTTATTGAATCTAATTGACAAGTTTTCGTGTATGGACATGAAATCGGATTCTTATTTGTTTAGTTTCAAGATTATATCAAAATATAACAAAAGATATCATCTTGGATCTACATAACTCAATCACACTTGATTGATATGAAAATAATTACATCCTTTTCTAGATGAAAAGAATATGCATCGGATCATAACTCACACTTGTGTTGATGATGCCATATTGAGTCTACTTGTCCAATGGTTGTGTTCCAAATATTATACTAATATGTTTAATACATGCATAAAATACACAATGAATTAGGATTGACGACTTGGATGTTTCGTCAGAAATATTCAAGCAATTGACATTGTAATAAAATTGGTAAATGTGTCATTTCCGAAAAACCAAACACGAGCAAACTAACAACATATGAACAACTCAAAGCTAAAATTCACTTTTAACTAAATTCTCAAATAAGAATAATATTCTTGTTTATTCACCTAGGATAACATGATGTTTGGGAAACATTATGTTTAATGATTTTATGGACTTATCGTATTAAACGATTGATAAAGGATAATATATATCCTATGCATTTTATTTTCTTCGTAGCATAAATGGTTGTGTTACAAGAAAATACACTACATATAATTTGAAAAATATAAGTTATCAGAATTGAAAAATAACCTATCAAAATATGTGTCGATGCATAAACAAGTAAAAATATATTTATTCAAATACTTATTTAATTATAATATACAACATTGATAAGAATAATAATTTTAGAAAAGCATATTTGTTTTAAAAAAATATGTCTCTTTTCAATTATTTATCATTAAAGAATCACGAACTCAATTAAGATAAATAATATTGATGAGATTCATGTCACATAACATGCAATGGAGCATTCTTAATACACTCTCAATATAACATATTTTTCATTGTCAAAAATAAGCACATCTCTTGGCATTTGAGAAACCAAACATGTTAAATATCACATGTACATATGTAAGATGACTAAGTATAAGACATTCATCAAATCAAGCAATAAGTAATCAAAACCAAACAACCTATAGATCTTGAACAAATTATTAAAACATCTTGCTTACGCTTATCTTAGAATTCTACACATCTTGATTAGGATTGTGCGAACTGGAATTAAATATAAGAATTCTATTTTGTCTAACATGAGAATGACTACTGGAGAATCTATTGCACTAGAAATTCAATTTGACCTAACGGTGACATTGCTTCCACGGGGGGGGGGGGGGGGGAGGGGGGGGGAGGGGGAGGGAGAGAAGTAAAGTTGGGTTCGGATTATAACCCGTAAAAATGGTCTTGTTTAGCTGCATTGAGCCCCACTAGTGATAGTCCGCCTCATAATCTATCCTACTTGGATTAAATGGCTCTTCCTAAATATGTCTAATCTAAATATGCATAATGATAGTCTACATCGATAGACTTTGTATCTCATTAGGAGTACACACTAAGCTTGTAGAAATTAGGCTTCTCCTTAATGCACCTCACATATGTGCTTTAATGTTTCAAGATGATTACTTGTTCCCATGTAATGCAATTATATGTCTTCATGATCTTGATGCTCAATGTTTAATTGCTTAGATATTAAATGCATGTCCACTATAAAGACACTTGTCTTCTTCTAGCAATTTAGATAAAATATTTCTTAGTTTATCTAAATGACACATGCTCTTAAATGCTAAATGCTAACATGTTTTACATGACGATTACATTTAAAATCATCATGTTTTGTATGCGTCATTTACATGGCTTGCGTGTTAATTGTACACCTACACTATATTAACTTAATATATGACAATTAACGTTTAAATGTCATAGAGTCGTACACATTAATCTCGTTGATTATTGTGTCGATGCATGCTTAGATAAACTTACATGACTATATCTATATGTCCTATACATCTAGGTATATATTTTCTCACACTGGAATATTTTTCTTCGCGTTCGTGTCACAAATCTAAAAAGTCAAAAGAGTCATAAATGGTCTTATATCTCTTAGAGTCTTCACCCACACATTCCTTTAATCATCATCTCGCCTTTGTCCAAACAATCCACTCTTTCGTCAAGGAAAAGTTAGATACATATCTAACACTCCGCCAAGTAGGTTTGACAACTTAAATATTTCATCTGAAATATTCAAGTATCTTTAACTTGCGATCGCAAACGTTAAAGGTCATATCTGAAAATTCATATTCAAGTCTTTTAACAACATATGTTAAAATGCTCTTCCTAAATCTAAAAGCTTACATCAACCTTCGTGTGATAAAGGTCTTACGAGTTTCTGCATAAGTGATTCATAGCCTCTTTAATATGCACACCTTAAGACTAAGTACTTTCACTTCCATTAGTCCTTTCTATCTCCTTAGGAATGTCACGATGGTTTATCGTCATACACAATGAGGATCGAACATTATCCATCGATCTTAGGATATAAAACTCATCAAAATTCGTCGTCATTTCCTTCGCAACAATGTCCAAAAGGAAATATCTTCATCGAAAAAGTTTTGTTGGAAGACAACATCGCCGGCATCCTCACCAAACCACTCAAACATGAACCTTTTTAAGTCTAGGTCTAAGAATGATGAAACAAATCTCATAAACGTGTCATTCTCATTTTAATAGTCTTGTTACTATTAAATACATTCCGATAAATCTCAACAACTTAATCATTTCAACCGAAATGTTTAAGCATTTTTAATTCGCGAAATGCAAATTAAAATGTCACTCATTATTCATGTCTAAGTCGTTTCACAAAAACCTTAATCATGCCTCTATTATTATATAGATGGTTAATATCTTCCATCTACATTTCCGCTACCACCTTTAAGACAACCTCGTACCTTATAGTGTGATTGTTCTATGAACATTCGCAATACTCGAGAAGAGCTACATAACTTCGTGGATGAAGTTCATCGTATGCTAACTGTCATCCGTCATGACATTGTCAAACTCATCGCTTCCGTCTTTATTTTTCTTCATTTATTCTTTTTATTCCATAATTCATGTCCGGATGAGCACGAATTAAAAGGGAAGGGAAAACACACCTGTTCACATATATCCTTTGACCAAATACTCTCAAGAACTCACATATGTGATTCGTATTCACTAAAAACCAACAATGTAAAACCGAGTCATCCTAACCACTACCAATATCGAGTCATCCACCTAGTTATCTTTACAAGAATATTCACCATTTAACCATTCCCCACAAGTGAATTTCACAATGAAATGCGTCTCGTCTTCATTTCCCGACACTCATAAGCATGTGTGCCTATGTCGTCAAAAATCAAGTAAATTTCATAATGAAATGCGTCTTACACTCATAAGCATTTGTGCCTATGTTGTCAAAACTCAAGTGAATTTCGTAATGAAATGCGTCTTATCATCCGATCATTTCCACTTTCAAGCAAGTGAAGAACACAAAGAAGATATTCAATCTCCAAGTGTTGTCGAGTCATCACACTATCACGTCTTTCATTTTTCTTTCACCATGAAAGAACTACTACCTCATTTTACATTTTCACCTTTGTTCGTCAACATTAACAACCAACGAAACACCCAACAAACCTATAGTCAACACCTTCCCTCTTCATTCACGCTCATCCTTCTTCGTTTATGTTTTCTCAACAAATCATCCTTATCATCAACATTTAGTTTGACCTAAAGTCTTATGATAATGTTTATCCTTAAACATCCAAACATGAAAAGCATACATAATGCTTAACAATGAAACCTTGAGGATTTAAGAATCTTTCAATACAACCCTTAGTCTATTCAAATCCACACCATCATCTTGGTTAGATGACGATAAGGAACGTGTCGATCAAAATACGATAATACTCCTTATCCAAATGACATCTTGGATGAAGTCATTCTCACAATAATAGTGTGTCAATCAATAAAATAATTTTGTTCTCGTTTATTAAAGACGGTATAATACCAAAGGGTGTTGGTCGAGTCTTAGTCCTTAAGCATGTGTCCGTTAAATCTTATCATTGGTTCCTAAACATTGTCGTATCTTAAGCATACGTCATTATTCTTTTTATCTTAAATTTAGGTTGATTGTTATTAAAACAATGATTGCATGTGTCTAAGTTTTTTATTTTCTTTTTAAGTGTCATACTTTAGAATGCATATACCTAAGACATGCATGTTTTGTTCCCCGCTAAGTATCTTTCCATATATCTATCATCGCCATTATATATATTTTCGTAAGCTTGATTCCTTGGTGCCCCAAACAGGGGGAGCATACACCGAGGGGGAGAGTTTGCTACCGGTTTTTATGACATCTATCACATTTCGTTTTATGTGTATCACATCCCTTTAATATCGCTCCTCTATATATATATATATATATATATATTTTATTATTATATATATATATATATATATATATATATATTATGTTTCACGAAACTAACCTTTGATGTAGGTTAAGAGTTTGCAACAAACTTTATCATGATTCGCTAGGTCATATATAATAGAATGCAGTGTCATAGGAGTTGATATGAGCTAAGGGGGGCTCGAGTGTTCAATGTAGATATCTTGGATATTTAAGGGGTTGGTCAGGTTGTAGGTGCAAGACATAGGAGCAAGACTTCACTAGGGATGATGCAAGCTTGCCTCTTTGGTTCAGGGTTTGAAGTGTAGTATAGGTCTCGCCTAAGAGTCCACATTTATGCTTCGACAAAAGGGGGAGAATAAGTGTAAACAAGTAACTTATACATATTACTATGAGTTATAGTTTACATATTTTGTCATCATTAAAAAGGGGGAGATTGTTGGTAGAAATATTACGATATTCAGTCTATACATTCTCTTCATGTTTTGGTATGACAAACATGCAATTTATAACACATAACGTAAAGTGCTTAAGTTACTCGTGATCACAAATCATCAATGCATACATACGACAACATCTCTCGACGTCTCAAGTCTGCTTCAACGGAGTTTGCACTCGACGTAAATCACTTAAAGTATGAATAAATAAATACTTAATTTATTTTATGATCAAATGAATTTTTATTTAACCTCACATTTTTTTATAAAAATGTCACAAATATTTTTATAATTTTCACAAAACATTTTTAGATTTTAAAAAAATGTTTTATTCAAATAAATATTTTGAATTCAAATTTTCTACCTAAAAACGACTAGAAATGTTCCAGAAAAGACAAAAAATGAAGCGTCCAGGCTGGGCGGCCCCCTTAATTATAAGGGAGGCCCCCTTAATTATTAAGGGGACCGACACTCTAATTAATGGGATCGGCCAGCAAAAAGTCAACTCAGATTGCCTATAAATACTGGACTATTCCCCACTGATTTTCTTAACCTTTTGCACTCATTCTTTTGTGTCTAAAATCAGTTTATACATCACCTACAATCCTTTGATCATTTAATCTTAAGCATTTGTTTCCAAGTTATTTAAGCTTATTCCTCCAAGTGCAAGAGAAGAACTCTCGTTATCATTAAGATACGAAGTTATGTAGTTTAGTTAGTGCATTCGTGACATGTCTTACATTTACAATGTATAGATCGAGTCCATGTATTTCAAACTTGTGTAATAGTTAGATCGTAGTGATCATGGTGTGTATAGTTGTTAGATTGGTGTGATCAAGGTAGTGTCTAGTTGAAGAGAAGTGAAGTTGTGAAGTATAGAAAAGTTATGAAGGCTAGAGAAGTCGTGAAGTTGTGTTAGATTGGTGTGATCAAGTTAGTGTCTAGTTGAAGAGAAGTGAAGTTGTGAAGTATAGAAAAGTTATGAAGGGTAGAGAAGCCGTGAAGTTAAAGTGAAGTTGTGGAGTGAA